>JAPYYQ010000173.1:0-92538 GCA_030522585.1 Anagyrus pseudococci | reverse complement strand
TGCACCTCACCCGATGTTCTCCCTCGCTTCGCTCGGGAGAACAACCTTCGGGTGAGGCGCAACACACCTCCCGCACCAGGGCAGTAATCTACTATTTTATCATTCCATTTTATTTTCTTTAAACTCGTGAGTTTTCGGATAAAAAAAAAAACAAAATAATGAATGGGCAGGTTATTCGAGTGGAGACGAAGTTGATGGCAAGTGCAATTTAATTGTGTGTGTAGAATCGAAGTACAGCAAGATTTGACGGCAATTAGCGGTAAAGCGAGTGTAACGTTAGCAACTTGAGTACATATATATCATTTAGACGATGTAAATTTACGCGCAAGTGAATTCTGAGAGTCCGAGTGGGAGAGCGAGATAGAGAAAGCGATACATTCGTCTGTGTTCGCGTCAGTAAAGCGTTCCGAGCTAGAGTAGATCGTAATTTATGATTCCACGGTTTATTTGCTGTGTTCCCTGGATCTCGCTTAATGAAGCCGTAAAGTAGCGATCTAACTTTAGACTGGAATGATAAATTTTAAAATTCCCGCCGAAGTATCTACGTATACTCGGGCTAACTTTGATCACCAGCTGACACTTATATAAAATCACGAACAATGTTGGAGATTAATTAAATTTTGTAATTTTCTTTTTTTTCGTTTATCTATATTGTTATATCAAGCATACTGTTTTATTTATTTTGTTTCAACGAAAAATTCTTGGGAATCCGAGATGATAAGTTAGTCTCTATATAGATGCTAAAAATAAACAAAAAAAACCTTGAAAATTTGCGTATATTTTTGAAATCGGATTTCCAAAAGCCAGAACAAAAATCGCTACGACGAAGTTCCAAACGAAAAATCCGTAACATGAGTGACTTTTTAAAAAAAAACCTTCGTATTCAAAAAACAACCAGAATTTTCGAACAAAAAGAAAACGAGCTTGAAGCGACAAAAAAAAAGAGAGAAAGAAAGACAGAGCCATAAGGATGAGAAAAGACAGAGAGTCGGCGAGTAGAGGTGCGAAATCATCGGGTCGTCGTCGTCGGCGTGGCAACGTGATCGCCTGAAAAATTCAGCGGGACACCGAGTAGTAGTCGCGGACAACGTCAGAGAAGGAGAGAGAGAGAGAGAGGGGGAGGGAGAAAGTCGAGAGGATCCCTCTCGGGCACTACCGGCACGCGTTAGCGTATACAGGCCTGCCTGATAAATAAGTCAAGAACCTCGGGGCGTGTACGGCTCGGGCGACGATACATTACGCGGCCGCCGCTCACGCCGGCAACGTCTTACTTCGAAGCTGTTCGGCTCGTACAACGAGAGGGTGAGGTAGCACGAAGGGGATGGGCACGCGCACACGTGCGTGTGTAAACGCGAGCGTATGTGAGAGAGAGAGTGCTGCGCTATCAATCAAAGCCGCGACGAGAGAGAGAGGGATAGAATGCGTGGGCAGCAGCAGCAGTGCGGAGCACAGGCCGAGAGCGAGGGAGATGAAAAATTTCGCGCGCGGCACACGTGCGCCTGGCGGAGTATGGTTAATAGCCCGGCGTTATGGGCCGCGTGGGCGTGCTCGCGCACGTCAGAGCCAAGGAGAGCGAGCCAGAGCTGCAGACGATAGATAACCAATTTGTCGGGTAATCTTTGACCCCCCCTACCCCTCCCCTGCTACCCACCCTCCGCAGCACCCCCTTCTCCTTCCTTCCTCTCTACTGCTCCCCTCGACGAGCTAATATATGTCTGGTGAGCTACTGCCTTCCTCCTGTGCTTTACTTTAATTTTATATGATATTATAAAGAAAGAAAAAAAAATTGGCGTGTGAAATAATACTATTTATCTATTATGGGTTTGTTCGTTAGGTCAGGATTAAAATTAACGTGAACTTTACTTTGTAACGATAGATTAAAATCATCCGAGCTTATAATCCACGTATTCATTCCCAAAGAACTTAATAGCGACGATTTTGAATCGTGCTCAGTGGAAATGTTTGCGTTTTAAACGGTAGATTTACCTTGCTAATGAATGAACAATTTCTAATTACCATTTCGATGCAAATGAATAATTCGCACTTCTTTTTTTTTATTTTCCTTCCGAAACTCGAGACCGTAATTATTCAAATATTGATTATTGCATTACACTTTCCAGATACGGCTTTACTATGCAATAATTTGATTTACTCCATAGAAAGTAAATCATTTATCATAGTTGAATAATTTCGTTCTTTCCAATGACATAGAGTTTCAGTTATGACAAGATTAAAATTGACACAAACGTATAAATGACACTAATAACCGCAAAGGAAAGTTAGTATATAGGTATAACAATATGTTAATGTTATATTTCCGTTTTTAAAATATTTGTATTAGTATTCCGACTTTATCAAGCTCAAAAATAGTCATCCAAAAAAGTCCGTCATAAAATTAAATTAATTGTCAAAAACTTTTCAATAAAACCGCACGCGCGACTCTGCATATTCATGAGAGAGATAGAGAGAAAGGGAAGGGGAGAGGGGGTACGCTGACGGGGCATTCAAAAAATAATTTTTCTGCGCGATATTAAAAACAAAATTAAAATATTTCAGCCGTCCGTGCAAGGCAACAAAGTCCATTATTATATGCGGGGCTTTCGCGCGGACATTTTATTTTGCGCACCGAGCGACGCACGTGACACTCTCATTTGCTAAGCGTGACGCGCATGGTCAACGCACCCCCTCCTGCAACGAAAAAGAGAGAGAAAAAAAATACATAACCAGCAACTCCGGAGAGAAATGGCGCGAGCGAGAGCAAGAGAGACAGAATAGCGAGCAGCTGGAGGAAAGAGAGAGGGAGAGAGAAAAAAAAGAGCGAGAGGAGTAAAAGCGAGCGGGAGCTCATTTGAGGAATATGGAAATTTTCGAGAGATAGGCGAAAAAAATGTCGCACCCCGCGCACGAAATCTCGCGGCCGAAGTGCCCGTAGCTCTCTCCTCCTGCCACCGCTGCTGCTGTCCTGCCCCGGGCCGCGGGGGTGCGAATCATAAAATATGCAAAATGCGAATGCAAATCCATGCAATATGCATGAAAATGCGCAAAACGCCCGCTCTCCGCGAAATATCGGAATCGTAATGCGCGCGAGCTCTTGCCCCAGCCCCCCCACCCTCTCTCTCTCTCTCTCTCTCTCTCTCTCTCTCTCGCTGTCGACCTGCCAGACTTTGTCCTTTTTTATTTTATTTTTCCATCTCTCCGTGGCTTTTGCGCGCGAACCAGGCCGGGGGTTTAGGTAGGAGAGGATGTCACGAGGAGTTTTCTTATTACGCGCATGAGTTATATATGAGGTTATATGGAATTTCTATTAAGCCGTGAAATTAGCTAAGAGGATTTAGGATTCGGCATCATCTCTCGTTTTCTCGTCCGGTAAGTATGTCAAATTTCAAGAGGGATTATAAATGCATGGCGCCCGTTAAGCTGTATTTTAAAAACATTAGTCTTAATGGATTTCCAGAGACGAATTTTGTGTGTCGAGATAATTTTTTTAAACTCTTCCCCCACCCCCTCCCCCGCCTGACTCGCGAAGTACGCGGAAGTTGATTAAAAACTGCTCGTCAAAACTACTTGTCAAAGGTTTGCTCTGGAGTCATGGAATAAAAAAAAAAGAAAGAAGAGTAAATAAAAACAGGCAACTTGCAAACATGATTAATACGAAACATCAACTGCGCAAGTCCAACTGTTTATTTAG
Source organism: Anagyrus pseudococci (assembly GCA_030522585.1). NCBI lineage: Eukaryota > Metazoa > Arthropoda > Insecta > Hymenoptera > Encyrtidae > Anagyrus > Anagyrus pseudococci. The sequence continues at coordinate 88,850 of JAPYYQ010000173.1, read as the reverse complement.
CTGCCGAAGCGAAGGAGGGTAGACGCGCGCGAGTGGGGGGAGCGAAGCGCAAACATCCATCAAGACGAGTGGGGCAAAAAGTAACTTTCGACGAACGCTACACTCTCTTCCCCTCCCCCCCATCCTCTCTTTATCTCTCTCTCTCTTCCTCCCATATATTTATCGAGACTGCAGTGGTAGGAGTGTAGCAGCAACAGAAGCATCGAGAAAGAGACGGCAAGTTCCGGAGGCTGCAAGGCCGCGGAGTCGTAGACGGCGAGGAGGAGAGTGCAATGGAAATAGCGCGCGCGCGGTAGATTTGGTCGAAGGCCCCTCTGCGGCTGCTGCGCCATAACAGTAACATTTAGAGAACTGCGCGCGTATAGGCGCGCAGCTACCCCCTCGTCTGCTGAATAGCGCACTTGCCTTGTTCCCCCCGGCCACCTTCTACTCTCTGCTCTTTCGCAGTGGCTACAGGCTTCTTCTTTCCGGCATGCGATCTGCCTCGGCTGCTGCGCTAGCCGCAGTTAACGATCCCTGAGAGCTTTTCGTCTCTCAACCGTGATCGGGTTAACAATGCGCTTCCACCCCACCACCACCACCACAGCCGACGACTCTCGTCCTCTCGCTTTTTCCGTTCTTATCCGGCTCTGCCTCTCTAATATGGTTTTGTCCTCTCGAGTTCGTGTAATGGCCTCTAAAGAGACATCTGCCTTTTCAAAGGCTACCAGACTTTTCCTTTTTTTTTCATCCCCCTTCCTTTCTTTGCCCCGTTCTCTCTGCTCTTTCTCTCTCTCGCTACGACTCGTGTACGTTGCGATTCAAATTGGATCAAATTAATACGATTGTGCTCGAAACAAAGAGACATCAACGGCCTCGTTGGATTTCAAATAAACGCTTGAGTTAAACGCTGCCTTTTTTCCCCCGCGGTAATTAATATCTAATGCTGAAATACATTTCAATTTGCTCGTCCATTGTCTACGTGGCTTGAAGGGCAAAAAATTATATTTCATGGTTTTGCCGTCGTTGTCGAGCTTATTTTACCCTCAAAATAGTACATGTAACATTAAACTTAATAGCTCGGCCTATCGAGACCGAGACAAGACAAAAAAACTGTCTGCTCGTGTAATTGGTTAAGCAGTGGTCGTCAAAAGTCCAGGAGTATAAAAAAAAGTGACAAAAAAAAAACATTTCAGCGGAGCGTGATGAAAGTTTCGGAAGCAACGAGGAGCGCTTGTCATGCAAAGTGAGGCTAGAAAGGATTTTGGAAGGTGAGTTCTCGCTTCCCGAGCTTCCTCGTTCTTGAACGATCTGTTTTTACAGTATAGGCGGCGCAGCGGACGCTCTAGCGCAAGCCCCCGCGCCTCGCGCGCGTGCTATTCGCGAAAATATTTGCAAATTGCGAGCGGCGATGCCGCGCGCACGGGAGTTTCATCAATTTTAATTAATGCAAATACTCTTTAAAACCTTACCCCCCCCCCCCCCCCCCACAGCCTCGTACCCCAGCAGCTCTCGGCCTTCCGTGTAAAAATAACGAATAATCTCGGCAGAGCGCAGAGGGGCATGGTAAATATTTTTTAACCCGAGCGACGTGTACACAGAGCACGTCTGACCGGCTCCTATATTTTTCGCCGATGAAATAATTTCGTTGTTTTGATTAATTAACTTTGCAGAGTGGTTATTGCGCGCCGGCTGCAAAATTTATCTAGCTCGAGTCTATAAGCTGTTTGATTGGTTGTTTTGAACGAATCGTCGTTGCGATACACTATAATGACTCTTTTAATTGATCTCTCAAGAGATTAAAATGTAATAAGCGGCAAAACAAATTGTTATTATTCACTTAAAAAACCACGCGAATAAAAGTGTTTTACTAAATGTATTTTATAACAAGAAGTATTGGATGTCGAAAAAGTAGTATATAAAATTACCTTTTGCCGAAAATATTAATGCAAGTATCAAACCGTTCTTGAACCAAACTCTCCTGATTGTAAAATAATAAGTGCGTGTGAAATAATATACGTTATAGGAAAAAAAATAAACGCACCGTCAATTATGTAATATAAACTCACTTACGGCTGTATCGATTTCAGGCCAAAATGTGAAACGAGCGGATATCCGTATAAGGTTGTCATGGAATACACCGAGGGCCGTATGCCAAAACGTTAATAGGGTTGATCGTACTGGAGATCGCGTTTTATTTGCAGTTTATTCAAATTTACCTGGCATTTTCGTTCATTAATGATCAAACTGCTGACTTTTCTCTTCAGCTCATTTTTTACCAACGCCAGTTTCTCTTAAATCAACGATCTAAATATTTATCTCCCGTAAATTAATGACTTTGAAAAAATCTATATAAATTCACTCCCGCTCGCCAGGGTATTATAATACCCTGGAATACGCTTTAAAGATATTAAGTTCCGTAGCCGAATACTCAACTATTATACACGGTATATCCATCGTCAGATCATCAATATCCATCTCCTCTTACGAGAGTACTAAACCTAAGCCACGCTATAGACCGAATTATTAAAATGACCAGGAGCAACGGTATTATCAGCAGGAGATAGGCCACGTGGACCGCTCATATGCAAAATCCGCTGGGACAGGCGATCAAAGAATCGAGAATTCAAGCGGGGCATCATCGCCAAGGCGACCAAAGGGTGGCCTGCCGGGGGCGAAGCTCCATACGAGAGAGCCTTACATCGTCCGAAAATCCCCAACAGTCGCTGGCTGGTGGGTGTACGAGGCTTAATCGGCCAGCGCAGCAACGCCGTGTGCGACCTTAATCTTTGGGGCTGGCACGCTACGTCCCCCGCACTCTCGGACCCCTCCTCCTCCCCCCCGCTTCCTTTTCACAAAGCCTGGCTGCTGGCAGTAGCGAGCGCACGCGCATCCGGCGCGCAAAGTGACTTGTCGTGTCGGAAGAGCTTGGGCTATGGAGTGTGGGAGGGCTGGGGAGGAGCAGAGAGCCACCGAGAGCTTCGATGAAGCGCACATTTGCATGGACGAGTGGAGCCGAGCGATAAACGCTCCTCGGCTATATAACTGTCTCCCTGATTTTTTTCTCGGCTCGTAGAAAATGTAACGAGCTCTGGACGACGCTGCTGCCGCTTGTTAGGCCCGTGTGAGAGAGAGAGAGAGAGAGAGAGAGAGAGAGAGAGAGAGTAAAGGCAAAAACCAAAGGGGACTTTTATTATCCGCTAAATTTCGCGAGCGTTTAACAGCTTCGTCAAAAAAAAAGTGTCCGCCAGTGACGGCAGCGAAATAGTAAGGCTACGACGATGTCGAGGACGACCACGTGACGGTTGGAAATGCAAAACCCAGAGCGCGTTAACGTGTTAATCGTATATAAATAGGCGGAGGAGGAGCCTTCGGAGACGGGGGCAGGGTGCGAGGAGGCGAGTATAACGGCTGCGTAGGCGGCGTTGTTCTCGGCGATCGTTATGTACACGAGGCCGTGCTGTTGCTGCCGTGTGGCGCGAAAAACGCCTCCTCCACAAGCCGAGGCGTAAACCAACTCCGGCTGTATACCGGCTCGCTGGGCACAAGCCTATCGCGTTTCAAAGCGAGCGAACTACTACTACTACTACTACTGCCTCGTTATGCCAGTGGCAGAAGTGAGATGGGGGGAAAAAGGCTATCGCGCGGTGCATGGGCTTTCTCTCTCTCCCTCGCTTGCTGTACGCGTCATAGCCTCGTTTTTCGCACGGGTCTAGCCCCCCCCCCTTCCATCGCCTACTGTGCTTCATCTCTTTGAGCCATCGACACGAGGGAGCTCCTCGTCGTTTCTACCCTTTGCCCGGATCGCTCTTTTTTGCAAAAGCCTCCTACCGTTCCGTACCATATACCTGCGCGCGATCTAATTAATCCGTTACTATAGCATGGCAAGCGAAGGGGTTTAGGCGGTTGTGAATGTAAACGAGGGCCAAGACTGCTTCGAGAGATCGGCCGGGTCAAAAAAACTCGGGGGTTGCTGTAGCCTATAATTATGATCGACTCGACAGCCTCGTCGTACTGATCTAATTGCTTCTCTCTTTGCATCGCTGTTTTTCCTCCTTTTTTTCTTCCTACCTTACACTAGTGCATCGCTCGACATATTTCCCAGACGCAGGCACAACAAGCAAACACCGAGCCAAAGCAGGACTCAGCTAGGAGGCGGCGTAAACATCGTCGCGCTCTCGGGGCTTTGCTTGCCAAGGGGGGGGGGAGAGAGAGGAGAAAAAAAGTGCGCGCGAGAAAGAGTCCCGAGGAGAAGGAGGAGAAAGCGGAGGAAGAGCGCAACTCGGAGCAAATGGATATTGCGCGTTAGCACACACGCCGGCCCTTCTTTATCACGAGAGTAGATGGGCACCGGAGTCGAGGGGGCTGCGCACGTAAGGCGAGACGGCGAAGAGCTGCCGCCGCTGCTATAGAACAAGAGGGGAGCTGCGAACGAGCTGGGGTTAATGGAGTAGAAACAAATTTAAAAAGCCCTGGCGCGCGCGAGCCCCGGTGCGCTCGTTTTCGCTCGCGCCCAGAGGAAGACGCATGGCAAGGCGCCTCTGAGATATAGAGCCCCTCCTCCTCCCACTGCTTTCGTCGCGCGCGAAGCGACGATGGGAGATGAGGACGCCCGAGGTAAATAAAGCCGTGTGCGCGCACGAGAGCCAGGAGGATGGGGGGCGGTAATGCCTTACGAACATGGCCTGCCGATGGCTTGGGCGAGGTTGGGAAAAATAAGGGGCCGCCGCGCCAATAGCAGCGCGTTATCGGGCTCTCTCCTCGTGTGTGCATCCTCCTGCAGCCTTTTTCTGCGAGAACCCTGGCTTTATTGCGCTACAGCCCCACTCCCCGGCCGACGAGAGATCGTTTCCTCGGCAATCTTGCCTCCCGGATATGCTTAACCCCAGAGCGCTAGATTACTTTTTCTTTTTATATCGCTAAAATCGACCGCGAGGTGCATTTGAATCTTGAAACGTTTGGTCGCAATCATTGTTGATGAAATTATTCAAAAATAATGTTCCCGGTAAAAAAAAACAAAATTAGTAACGACGAAATAAAAAAATTACGGTAAAAACTGTATTTTTATGTGCAAAGCGTATAATACTGTTGTTGATATAGTCGACAAAGTTTGTTTTTTTACTTACTAATCAGGAAGATAACCATTATAGGCTGGAAAAACTCACCTGCAACAGAAACATAAGTCAATCGTAAACATCAATGGAAACACACGTCAAACGCATAATGTACATTTCGCAAATTTCATAAACGTTTATGCGCGTATAGACACAACAAGCTAAGTATATCTATCATCCGCCATCTCGTGTTTCCACCCGCGTCTATACTGCACAAAACAAAAGCGCATAATGCAAATGCCAGCGTAACTCAGCGGCGATGCATTTTCCGGATTCTTAATCTGCGCAGATTCGTTGAACAAACGAAAAGAAAAGAAAAAAAAACGAAACGGCAAAAAAAGAGCGCGGCGATAAATAATTCCGTAATCCAACGGGGAAAAAAATCGAGAAGAGGGTATAAAAAGAAATCCCTGGCCCATTCCAAGCCTTAACTCGGCCTCCCCCCCCCCCCTCAGCCGCCCAGATTTCGGCTCCGTCGTTGTATTTTATGCGGATGGATGACTCGAGCGCGCTGAAATTGCCGCGGAAATCGCTGCACCGCGGCGAGGAGACGGTGAAAAAAGAGAAGAAAGAGAGAAAAAGAAAAGAGCGCGATAGCCAGGGAGGAGAGCAGCACATGGAGTATAAGAGAGGCAGGCGGGGGCAGGAGGCTCCGAAGAAAAGGACTTTGCCCGCAGAGCGCCGAGACAAATGGAAAATGAGGAAATGGCGAAACGCGAGAGAGAAAGAGAGAGAGAGAGGGCAAAAGGGGCGGGGATGGGGTGCTGCGATCCCGATGCATCTCTTGCCCCTGCCGTCCTCGCGTTAGCATCGGTTTAATATAAAACGATTTTACGAGCGGAATAAAAAAGCCATTAGTCGCCGGGGCGCAAGCCTATTGGATCGCGAGTGAACGGACCTGGGGACAAGGGGAAATCGGCTCTTGGTGTAGAAAACCGAGCGACTGCGGGGGGATGGGGTTAAGGTGGAAGGGTAATACGCCGAGAGGAATGATGAGGGCGCGGACGCTCTCTCTCTCTCTCTCTCTCTCTCTCTCTCTCTCTCTCTCTATCTCGATGCATTTATTAAGAGACCATATCTCGGGCGGATAAAAGCATCGAAGGCTATAAACAAGCCCTTCTTACCTCCGAAAGGATAATAATTCCGTAATCTGAGAATGACGACGCGCGGATATATACGTGTATTCGTAGAAATTCATTTTTCTCGGGAAATTAAATCTTTTGTTGGGAGATTAGCCAAGAGGCAGGAGGGTAAACATTAAAAATGAAATCAGAGATGGGAATTTATGGTAAAACGCGCGGGAGACGTTGGTGGTGAAGAGCGAGGGGAGGGATGAACAAACGATTGAGAGGCAACGACAAAAAGAGCAGGTATGACTTTCGAGCCTGAAAAGAGAATGAAGCTTGGCAATTCGAGTACAAGGGATTTTCTCGGTCGAGTAATTCGAGTTTTCCACCTTGGCTTTTCGCGGAACGACGACGTTTTGCAGAGAGAGAAAGCGAGAGGAAGGGGAGGAAGGGGCAGAGAGGGAGCAATTGAGAGCTGGCCTTGGGCGATTTTGGATCACTTGCGCGAAACTCTTTGAAAAGTCCCGACTCTCTTTCTCTCTCGCTCGCTGCTCCAATGTACGAGAGAGCCACACTAGTGCGCGCGCGAGCGTATAGCCTTGTGATAAAGTTGAAAAGTCTTAGAAAACTGCAATTTATTATTTTTCTTTTCTCTTTCCAACCCCCCACCCCCTCGACTCTCCGGCTAAACTTGATTTTCGCGCAATTAAAATGCGCTTATACGAGAGAAGTCTCGTTTCTCATGCGGAATGAAATTTTAAAATTCACTCTCTTTATTTTTTTTCCCTCGCAATTATTCACGCAGTTAATAACTTGGATTTCGACTTAATAAATGCAGGTTGCTCTCGATGTTTTTTGCAGATCGATATATATATATATAACTATATATACGCGTGTGTATAATGAAACGTCAGCATCTGTGCGGATCTTTGGGAGGAAAAAATATCGAGCGAGGGCCCGGAGGAGGAGAAAGAAGGAAGGAAGGAAGGAAAGAGAAAGCGCACGGCGCAATAAAAACAAGAAGAAATTGTATCAAGCGTCTGGAGCGAAAGCTAGAGTCTAGACTCTAGATGGTCCTTTTTCTCTCTCTTCCTCTCTCTCTCTCTCTCTCTCTCTCTCTCTCTCTCTCTCTCTCTCTCTCTCGATGGAATCGGGTCAATGAAATACGCTATCGTTTCCACTTTTTATCCTTCTCGAAATCTCCGCTTCCTGCTTTTCTTTCCGTTTTTCATCTCTTTCACTTATCCCGCACATTTCGGAGGCAAACAACGACGTTCTCTTAAGAGGCTAAAAACATTTCAAATTATGAATAAGAAACAAGCAGCTGACATTATCATTTTGTTTTATCCTCCTTTTACTTTTCCTACTTGCCTGAGAAGAACATTATTGTTTAGGCAACTGATTGACTTGCAAAGATCCGGGCAAATAAAACGAAATCGTCGCCGTTTCTCTCTCCCTCTCGCTCTCTCTTTCTTTTTTTGTCTGTTTTACCATTTTCTTCTTTTTTTACTCCGTTCCGCTAATAAAAAGTTAAAAGCAGTAGATAACGAGAGGAAAGAGACCAAAGGGTGAGGCTAGGGTAGGGGGGGGGGGAGCATTGAAGGGCGAAAAGACGCTTACTGAATTTTTAAAACGAAGCACAGCAGGGAAAACTGCTTGGCAAAAGGAAAAAAAACAACAACGGCTGCACAACGGCCTCATCGAAAAAGAAAGAATAGAGGAAATCAGAGACAATTCGCGCAGCGGCTCGGCTCGAAGCGTTGGCTAGGAAGAGATAGGAGGCTGAGGCTAGCCGAGACGACGGGGGAGGCACTGGGTGAAGGGGGATCGAGGGAAAAAGAGTGAACCAGGCTGCCGCTGTTGCGCAGGAGTTGTTTTGGCGTAGGTTATTTTCCGGGCGGACGACTTCGTCGACTCGTCTGAAAGACGCTCTTGGGTTTTAGGACGACTACTAGCGGCCCGGCTTTTTTCTCTTTCCACGGCTTTAGCCCCCCCCCCCCTCCTCTGCAGCTATCCAGCCACGTTATTTCGCTGGCTTGGACTCTACGGACGACGAGGGCCTCGCGCACTCGAGGATAATCTCTCTTCGAGACTTCTATAGGATTCTATCGGACATTCATTAGGGGGAGGAGGCGCACTCTCTCTCGCTTTCTCGAGCACCCGGACGCAGCCCTCCGCGCATTTGCAATGCGATCCCATTCGCTGCTCAATGATCTACGTTTAATTGTATCCACTTGCTTCTCAGCCCACCCCATCTCCTCCACTCCCCCTTGCCACCCTTATTCTCTTCGCCCTCTAGCTCTTCTTCTCTTTTCTTCTTCTTCTACTTCTGCCAACCCCCCCCCCCCCGTTCCCCATAGCCCTGGCCTGCTTTGCTGCTGTTCTTCGACTTTTTCTTTCTTTGCCTTGCCAAGTCGATTGCTGAAAAACATGGCCGTTTAATTAACGAGCGATGTCGAGTGTCGACGCTCTTCATCAATTTATGTTAATTTCACTTTTTTTTCGCTCTCTAACTCTTTTTTGTTTATTTCGTATTGTCAAATGAAATTCTTGTTAAATTTAATATTACGAAAAATCGAATTTCAAAAATTCCGATAAAAATACGCAAACTCACTGAGATAATTTCGTTATTTATATATAATATTTCGAGAAGCGGTACGTGTCTGTCATTCCGGACAAATGACAACACTCAATCCTTCTCACTCAAGATGGTAAAAATAGTCGAGTCCAGTATAGAAAAAAGTAATTTTACACTTTGTTACAAAAATGTACGATTTAATTTTAGACGCGAAACCTGGACGCTTTCGAAGCCCATGTCGTATAGGAGGAGGAAAGAGAGAAGGAGAGACGCATTAGCGCATCCTTTAGCAGAAAATCTCTTTTTCCTCCTCCAAGGCGCCTTCTCGAATCGAGCGCGTATATACTCATTTATTTTGGTCGTTCGTCTCTCTTACGTGTCCGTAGTCAGTGACGACGGATCGGAAAATAGTAAGAAGAGCGAGCGTACTGCCCACACGCTCTTCTCTCTCTCTCTCTTTCTCTCTTTTGCTCTCGTGGTCATTATCTCGCGCACAGGCGATGACGAGGCGAGCGAAAAATTCGACGCGTCGAACGACGGAAAATCACCTCTATGCATAAGCTTGCGTCATCCTGATATTTCGGCCTCGCGTTTCGTGCTCGCGCGCGCCGCAGAGTTAAATTTATGCGTTGCTATACTACTGCCACTATACGCCTTTGACTTTTTCCTCGGTCTTCGTAAACAAATATGCCCGAGCTTTTCGCGGTCGCGCTTCGTATGTTATACGAGCTTACTAATTATTCGTTAACGCACTTTTCAGCCGATCGACGATAAAAATTCATGTCTAAAATACTATACACGCCTTTTTATATTTTGTCAATTGTACTTTTTGGAAAAGTACACAGGATTTAACGATATTATTTTACTGTGAATTCAAGTGATTAGAAGTGATCACAATCGCCTGCAATGAATGATTAATAGACAAGATAATCACTTGTATTTGATTTCGATCGTCCAGTAACCATTCGAATTCACAGTGAAATCATATCGCTAAATTTTGTATATTCAAGAGTGGATAGACCCTTGAGTAAATAAGAAAACGAAAGATCCACTTTCTTTGGCGTAACGAGTCGGAAAACTGGAAAGCTACGACAAAAGCACTCGAATATTAAAATAAGGGATTATTAAAGCCAAGTATTAACCGCGTGTCCAAGAGGCCATTATCGCGTAGCGCTTTGAATAATTCGACAATTAAGCGAGACACACGACAGCGTTTTATCGAATCGCCCCTCGGCCTTACCCCTGCGACGCTTCGGCGTAGTCCACCAAAAGTCTTCGAAAACTTCAAGTACGATGAAAGCCAAAAGGTGAAAGGTATTTTCTCTCTATATTATAAAAGAAACGTTCCTAGACTTCACCTTCAAATTATTTGTTATATGTATGCTGTTCGACTTCAGCTTCCTTCACTTTCGCGGTTTTTCAACTTGAAAAAGTCTATCCTTTCTCTTGTTCGGATCTTTAAAACGTGCACCACACACGGAATCAACCCAAGCAGGGTTGTTTCATCAGCGAGGTAATGGTGGAATTCGAATCGGATCGCCGCAGCCCAACGGCCCAGCTCAATCTCGTATCTCCGAGGAAATCAGAATGCGATAAGAGCAAAACGACACGACGGCTACAGTTTATGCCGGGAGCTAGATAAAGAAAGATCATCTTGAAATTATCGAGGTCAGCTCCTCTAGTCATTCTTCGAGCGAGCACATTCACAGCTGAATAATACCGCATTTTTTTTATGAATTACAGTGCTACTTTCTTTTCATTTACAATTCCAATGCCTACGACTCATTTTTTCGATATTACAGGTTCGCTTGATGACACCCTAAAAAAAAATTAGCTCGAGGTTATTTGGAACCTGTCTGACTAGTTCCAAAATTATACCACTTGCAAATCTATAAATTCGCTATTTCCAAAGTAAAATTTTTCCAGGTAGCCGGGGCAATAACGTTTATTAGCCTGACATTGCCATTTATTATTGTGCATAAAAAATAAGGCAATTCAGAACTCGAGGAATAATAGAGGAGCAGGCGCGCGGCCATGCTTTGGCTATTGTCTCTTGTTTGTGTGTAATAGATAAGGATAAAGGGAGGCCAGAGGTCGAAGAGGAGCCATTAACGAGCGGGCAAAGAGCTACGAGGAACAAGAAAGGAAACATGTGACGTGCAAGCGCGGAGAGGAAGAAAGAGTAAGCGAGAGTCGATTCTCGACTGACCTGGATAATTTACAAGTCCATTATATTCTGTTTTTCACGACCAAGCTTTTACGAGCGTTTGCTCGCTAAGACTACGCTCGTAAAATAGCCACGGGATCGTGGAGGACGGCAAGCCGGCAAGAGAATGGAAAAACGGTAGCCGAGAGAGAGAGAGAGAGAGAGAGAGAGAGAGAGAGAGAGAGAGAGAGAGAGAGAGATTCCGCCCTCGGAGTACGAATCTTCGATGGGGAATCTAGCGAAAAAACTGACTATACCTAATTTTTGTTGAACGATGTATACTTAAAACGCAGGCAAATGGGAAAACAAAGGGAGTATCCATTTCGTTAGGTAGAGTCGTGACATGGAAATAAGTTGTCATCCGTATGTAGTGCAAAATTATTCAAGCGTCTCTCGCGGGGCCTTTGCGCCAACGTTTCTCCCAATTAATTCCGGGGCACAAAGACAAGCTCAGGGGAGGAGGGGTACACTCCGTACGCACTAAATACTGGCCATAATGACACAAACAGAGGGAGAAGTAAATGAGAGCCGCGCGCAGAACAACGTCGCAATCCAACACTCGACTCAGCAGTCGCCTCGTCGACGTCGTAGCTGTAGTCGTCGTCGTCTCGCTTAGCCCACTAAAAACAAAACTCGGAATTTCGCGCTCCAAATAAACGACTCGTGCTCCACGAGGTGCAAGCTCGAGCGCATAGGTTGAAAAGAGAAAAAAAAATAAGCGTCGCACAGTGCTGCACCTATAACAGTGGCGTACGAGAAATAAGAAAAAGAAAAGAGAGGGTTGGAGGCAGGAGGAGACGGAAATAAGAGGCGGAAAACTAGCGCGGGTCAAAGTGCAGAGAGAGAGAGAGAGAGAGAGAGAGTTAAGCTCGCACTGCTATCGCTTTTTTCCAACGAAAAGCGAGACGAACGGATCGGTGGTAGGGGGGAAGTGGGCTAGGGGCAGGAGGAGAAGTAAGGCGCGCGAGTAGACGTCGACAAATGCATTACGCGTTCAATGTCGAGAGCTAGCGCTGCTCACGCGCGCCGCGGCTGTACGAAGGAGAAAGAGAAGAGCCCGGGCACAAAGCCGAGAGGAAGAATAATGAGAATCGTTTAAGGGCGCAGCAGCAGCAGCAGTGGAGCAAGAGGAGGAAGAGAGAGGAGGGGGGCAGAGTCGCGCGTGCCATTGCGTAACGCGGCTGCTCGGTTCGCCGGCGCGGGCCAGGCTCACGCCGCGGCCAGCTAATACCACCGACTGACCCACATACGCGGGCTTTATTTAAACCGGTCTCGCGCCCGTCTCGACCCCCGTCCTCGTCGTCGAGGAGCAGCGCGAGCTTTTAGCTTCGCGGCGCTCCAACAAAGCCAGCCGTGCGGAAGAGCCGAAGAAGAAACGTCGACGGCCTCTCTCTCTCTCACCCCCTGCTCCTCCCACGTTGGGCAGCTGCCCCGTCACGGGCTGCGCGCGAAACGAGCGGCACCCAACAAAAACACGCTGCCGATTCATTTCCGTCCTGGCGTTTCTCTCGATACCACCAGCACCCCCCAGCCACAGCAGCTCGATATTCTTTTTCCACGTGGCCGCTTCCGCCTCGTTACGTTTTTCTTCTTCTCTGTTACCCCTCTCTTTCTTTTTTAACCATTCTCCCACACCCTCTTGCTTCCTCGCCACCTTGACTGTTTCGAGATCCTATAGGGAGCGACGACCTCTCGTGTGCCTTAATTTCGAATGACGCGTTGGCGTTTGAGTTATCGACGCAAAGAATGTTTGCGCTGATAATTCGACGCCTGCTGATAGTCTGGATAAAAATTAAAATATCATCTTTAAGCTAAGACTGTGATGCTGGAGTACAGGAAGTAAGATAACGAAAGCGCAGCTGGCGATCATCAAAGAAAACGGCAAGCATACGTCGTTGCTGCAGCTCAAACACACGAAAGCCGACAGCTATCGATCAGCAGCAGCAGCCGGCCTCTCTGAAACGTTGATACAAGTGCAAGCAGGGCCGCGCAAAGACACGGAGCAAGAGAAGAAGAGCCAGCCGGAGAATACGGAAACGCGAAGGCGATAGAGAGAGGGAGAGAAGGAAAGAGAACGAGCGAAGGGAAAAAAGCTGGGATTTCCATCGATATATATCTAACCTAGCACAGAGGAGCGAATTCCTCGAGGTATATCTAGCATGGCCCAGGCATTCTCTTTCTCGCTTCCCCTCCCGGCCCGTCTCCCTTTAGCCCCGTGGGACGTACCTGTAGAGCGGTCGGAATTTCGCAACGCGAACAAGAAATGCGACGCGGCACGCGCCCTACCACGCGTCTGGCACCTTCGTCTCAACCCCCCCCCCCACCTCCACCCCCTTACCACGTCCTCTAGCGCTCTTTCTGGAAATTGCCAGTGTGCTATCTAACCCCCCCCCCCCCTGGCTGTTCCCGACGTTTTGTCCTCGTGCAACCAGCACTCCCCTGCACTCTTCTCGCGGCTAAGGCTTCTCTTTTTTCCCCACCCCCCGACTCTCCTTTTACTCGTCGCCTGGTGATGGTTTACAAAGGTGACTAGGCGAATTTCAATTTGTATGGGACACCGAGTTTTGTTGGAATTGCAGGCTCTTTGATGGACAATTTGATTGTAAAGATTTGTACGAGAAATAAACATATTCCATTTCTTTTTGCGTTTTCTAATTCAAATCGCGGCAAAAATAGTGAGCTTTTTGGTAAATGCGAGGGGTAATCGTCGTATAGGCGTAATCTGCGCATATCAATTACCCCTGATTACTCAACTCGTACGTAGAGAGTACGTGGCCTTGAATTCGGATATCTGCGAGAAATCTTTGAGATAGCATCTCTCCTGCTACTATGAATAGAGGCACACAGTGGTAAAGCAGCAGTAGGCGAGAGCTGGGTTCTATCGATCCTGCATTCAGCATTCTCGACCTTTTGAAAGAGAATGTATAATGTAATTGGATAGGACGACGTCATACATACTAAAACTTGTTTTAATATTTATTTATTCGAGTTTCGTTTAACGAACGAAAAATAAAACAGTTTATCGAGTTGAGAGAAACGCGAAGAGCCTTCGATTCGAATTGAAAATACGCTCTTCAACGATGAGTTGAAAATAAAAAAAAATTATTATTATCACCATTTTACAGCCGAATCATGCGAATACTTTTCTATTTTTATCATCCAACGCATTATCTCCAATTTCCACGTCTATCCGACTGAGCCGCCTTTAATAAAAAAAAGGAAAAACACGAGAAAAAAAATAAAAAGAAACAAAGCCTTTTTAAAATTTAAACAGACAGCTCTGGAGAGGAAAAGAGGAAAAGAAGGGAGGAGAGGGTGGAGGGGATGAGAGTGGCAGTGAATTTTCAGGCAGCATTAGAGGCTGCTCCAAGGCTACTTTCGTATACAATCGCATTATTTAGATTTTCCAGCGCTGCCGTTCGGAAAAAAGGAGCTTTACGGCGGCTCCTAGTGTACGTGTGAATGTGCGTACGCGCGAGTGTGCAAAAACAGAAAACAGGAAGCGCGAGGGGTGTGTGGAGGCGGTGATGCCGGAAGGGAGCACAAAGTTTCGGCGAATTCCGATTTCGCGAGAGAGAGGGAGAGAGAGAGCAGCGAACGAGCGAACTCGCACACGACTACAGGCTAGGCAAGGAGGAGGGGGAGAGCGAGCGAAATTGAAAAAGTTACGAGCTTTCTTTTGCTATGATTGCGCCACCGCCGCCGCCGCCTCGCGACCGTCACTTCGGATAAAGGAATCCTGGCTTTTTTTCCCCTTCGGTGCGTGCACGCAGCCACCTCCCATGGCTTCCTCACTCCGCCTAAAGTCGAGTGCAGATGTAAGTGATTTTTGGTTTTTTCAGTTCGAGCATGGTTATTTTTCCGCAGGTTTGGTGATAAGTTGTAAGCGCGAAAGAAAAATGTGGAAAAGAATGGAAAAATAAATGGAAGGATCGAGCTTAATTGTGACTGGCGTATCGGTTAATCAATATTTCAAAGGAACCGGAGATTCGTTGTCGATAACTAAAAACGGTGTAATTAAAATCCATCAAGCGAGCGTTGTTTGCTTCTCTTAGGAAGTGGTTTTATTTCCACCGCTGACAAATTATTTCAATAATGTTGATTAAGGTTCAAAAGGTGACGTGGCTTTATTGCTGTAATTAAAAATCTGGAAAAAGTTATAAAGCTTTTTCTGCTTATCAAAAAGCAATTAGGTAATTAATACGGCTGCTCGACCGACACAACACATTTTTAACCCATTAATTATTTTCCTTAAAAAAACACAACCTGGCGCGCGTTAAAGGCAATTATTTTTGAAACTTTAAAAATGCTATACTGTTCAGCATATCAGCAATGAAAATTAGTTAACGTATCGCATTATTTTGTTATGCATTAAATATGAGCTTCATTTGGAATATTCATGCACGTTTTTCGTATACCCGATAATGTCGTCTGCGTAGATACCCTCAATTTGCATTAACAAGCTGGTCAGTATGTAAACAAGAGCATGCCGCTGCCCATGTTTTAGCTATACAAAACGAAAAAGTTGCTCGTATATTTGCTACGAAGCCAACATCGTGTTTGTGTATATATTTATAAACTTTGTACTTTGTCCCCGTGTAACGGTATGCCTCCTTTTTATTTGAAAATTCCAACGGTATAGCTATCGCGTACGATATTGTCATTCTTCAAATGTTGGTAGACATACTCTGTACGAAATATCAATATCAACGCTTTTATTATTTTTCTCAAACTACCAACATTAATAATGTTTAGCTTCGTCTAAACAAAATATCGATGATATTATCATACGAATTTTTAAAAAATATTTTCACATGATTCCTCTCGAGTTTTAATCACCGAAATTCACGTTCAAAAGCAATATAATAAAAGAAAAATCCTGGGAGCCCGATGAAAGTCACGAGAATAAAGCCAAAGATAGAGCCATAGAGGCAGGAAGAAAGGGAGAGAATCATGGCGATCCGAAATGAACGCCGCAAGCGTTGGAGATCGATCGAAAACCTCGCGTTTCGCCGGGTGTACGGGGGGAGGGGAGGGCCAGGGTCGGGGGGAGCGGATACTCGCACGTGCGCGGGCTAGTCCTGCAGCTAGTCGAAGCAGGCCACTTAAAAATTCGCGAGGCGTGCGCGCACGTGGCGAAACTGCCAGAAGTCCTGCCGGTAGCCTGGACTCTTTCTCTCTCTCTCTCTCTCTCTCTCGCTCTCCGGCTTATATACGCGGCCTCTCGCGTTCTGGCCGAAGCGACACGAGTCGTGAGGGAAGCTGGAGAGAGAGAGAGAGAGAAGCCGATGGCGGAGGAGGGCCGAGCAAAACGAAGGGTGAAACGAACTGTGCGATTCATTTTTCTTCGCTGTTCTTTCTCCTTTCGCCTGATTGTTCCCTCCCACTCCCCCACACCCCCTTCCTCTATGCTCCCCCTCATACACCCACGAGTCTTCGCTATCGCGGCTATTGTGAGCGTTAGTATAGAGGTGCGCCCACTATTAAATTCGACGTGGGCTTTTGCTTCTTTTTTTTTTCTTTGGCCGTAAGGACTTACCGAATTAATGGCTGTCATGTTGCCAGTTCGACCTGGATCTGGGTCCGCTAGCCCGCTGTCACTCTGTGAAGAAGAAAAAAAAACAGAATTCAATCAATTTCTATTTGAGAGACTGTGAAAGTTCAAATTTAACCTACGTGCCGATAGAATAAGTGAATATGGAAAAATAACACGTATATTTCGCGCGGGGAGGGCTGAAAGTGACGTTTAAATATTATTGAAATGCCGCTTTTTCTAGAAAACATGCGTGTGTATATTTTAATGTTGACTTATTTTTTCTACAAATTTAAACCGTCTACGCAATGCTTAAAACTATAACAACTTTATATGCAGGTGTCACGAAATTTTTGAGATCAGCGCAATAGTTCTCATCAAAATTTTCGGCTACGTTCATCGCAATGTTCCACGAGAGCCAAACGAAACATCGATTCGCGATAGAGTTGCTACAACATCAGCGTAGCCTCTCCTCGACCTCGACCTCTCAGTAGCTGATCCTGGCGCCCTCTGAGCGCATAAAAATTCAAGGATCCAATGTCGGCGGGAGTGGAGAGTAAAGAGAGAGGAGGGATGGCATGGGTGTGCGCGTAAGTAGTTGCAGCTGTGGAACTGGGCGGCCATTCAGGTTAAACGCGCCGAGAGAATCGCGAAATGGCTCGCATTTGGTGGGGGTGGCGTGCGTAAAGCCGGGCCCCACCGAGCGCGACGTTGCTTATTAATGCCCTTGGTGCGGCCACCAGCGGCTGCTGCTTGGCAAATTTCAGATCCGGCGTTTACTGGCGCGAGCGCGCGTGCGACCGTGCATTTTTCAAAGGCGCTCTGGCGTAATTAAAATTATACGATCCTAAGGAGCAAAGGGTCGAATGAAGAAGCCAAGCTGGGAGGGAGGGGTCCGAGGAGCGCTTGAAATTTTCTCCTCGCTTTATGTAATAAGAACGGCTTTTTTTTCTTTGCGCCCGAGCGATGTCCGTCATTTTTTAAGTGCCGCTATTAAAAGGGGATTCCCTTTTACGCGCGAGAAGCATGGCAGAGAGGGCGGCAGGGCGCTCGGAGCCTTGGGCATATACATCGTAGCCCTTGAAAGATCAATTAGTTATTTACGAAGCTTTACGGCGGACTATTCGCGTATACAACTTTTCAGTGCGTTCAATGCTGCTACAGCAGCAACAAGCCCAGGCCCCGGCTTGGCTCGGGAATTATGAATTTAATGAGAAGTTTATGCTCTCCGAGTAATGCGGCCTGAATTCTTCAACTTTCTTACTTTGTCAAACTGATTTTAATTTGAAATCTTATTTGAAAGACTCTCTCTCTCGTTTTATTTTTCTTCTTTCCTTTCTTGGCTCGCGTTGCAGCTATTTAAGAACGCGAGTTGAAAAAGTTGCGCGCTCGAAGAGAGTGGAATTATGGCGGGAATGAAGGGAAAAAAACGAGAGAGGAAGAAGATAAAAGGAGAAAAGCACAAGTTAATGTCGTTAATTTAATAATCCTTGGGAATAAAAACAAATTGTGTAGGGTGAAATAAAACAAGGGTAAAAACAAAAGGAGAGGAATAAAAAAACAAGATACGCCCTCCACGACAATGCATCAGAGGTAAAAGGAGGAGAGAGGGGTGGGGGAAGAGACATATCGTTCTTTCTTCCGGTAAAACAATACGCCGAGGCGAGCAGCGACAACGCAAGAGCCAAGTGCGACTCGCGGCACAAGCGAGAAACCGATGCTCTCAGTAGTTGGAAGAAAGAAAGAAAGAAAGAAAGGAGATGCACACGTGTATGCCTTTCTCTTCGAACGAGCCTGCGCAAGTGGAAAGAGCGCCGGTTATGTATACGTGTACACGTGCGTGCGTGTGTGCTTTCCTCTCCGTGCGAGAGAGCAGAGAGAAAGAGAGCAATGCGCATAGGTAGAGAGCGACGATGTGCAGCCGGCGCGAACGGCCACCGCAAAATGAAAATGCTCGTAGGCGGAAAAAGTCGAGAGGAGAGAGGAACGCACAAAAGCGCCTCGAGCACGGAGACGGAGAGAAAGAGAACGAGGAACGGGGGAGGGACAGGACAACATGCAAATGTCGTTCGGAACTTTGATCGTAAAGCAGAGAGCTGGCTGGAAGAGGAGGGCGTCCGTCTTGAAACCCCGCCAAATCGGTTATGCACCAACGAATTTCCGTGTCAAACACTCGCCCGCGCGGCCTGCGAGCATACGCGTCTTTCTTCCGCTCTCTCCAGTCCTCTCCTCTCTTTATCCACTCATGAAGAACCCATCTAATCTTCCCGTACTTCTTATACCGCGTTGTCATTAAAACCGCCGCACCTGACAACGCGTCCACTGCTGTTGCTGACCCACGCGAATCCATATCGTTTCGTCCTCCGCGTATATCATTATCTCAACACACACTTCCGGATTACGTATGGATACAGCCCAATCCAAGAAAATGGAACGGCGAATGCCATTAGCCATCTCGACGATTCTTCCGGGTACTTGATCCTCCGCCATCGTCAGGAGCAAAAGGATCGATGGCATTTGCAAAACGGACCCTTCTGCTGCTGCTGACGACGACGGGAGAGCGATCAAAGTAACGCAAACCTCCAACCCTTTTCCGATCCTCTCTCGTTCCCTTTCCCCCGTCAATATACACCAACAACGACGAGAGCCACGGAGCAAATTAATTTTATGTTAATTCGAACGGGAGAGCAGCGCCGAAGGATTGCCGCAGAAAAATCCGGCGGGCTTTTCAATTTAACTCGGCCGCGAGATCGACTGCAGTTATGCATATTCAAGCCTCCCCGGAGCGCGCGGCCCTTTCAAACCCAACTCCGACGCACTGTACCAGAGTCCTCGAATCGATCTCGTACTCTCGGCGCGGGCGCTAATGAAGCCCCCTGCTGTTTATTAAAGAGGAATGTTTGCCCGTTGTTTGTTGTTTTTTTTTAGGGGAGGGAGGACTGTCGTCGGAAGCCTGATTAGGAAGCTTATTATATATAAGCAGCCGAAAATTGTCATAGAGCAGAGAGAGCAGTACACACGCGTCTGGGGCTTCATGAATATTTAGATGAAGTGAAAACTACGAACTACAGTTCGGCTGTGTATCAAACTCCGCTTGAGTTAGTGTCGAGGGAGGATCATTTGATTTTCGGAACGATGGTAAAAATCAGCTGAGCGTCACTGGGGTCACGTGCTCGTGTGTTACAGCCGGCTTAACTTTCCGCATCGTCTTTTTAGGGAAGACGCCAGGACAATTAAAAAATTTCTGGGCTTCCGAGGTACTAAGAGAACTTGTCGTTTAAATGACAAAGTTTTCTAATCCTATAGTTGAGTATTAAGAGAATTAAGTTTCATAATCCCGTCGACTCTGTCTCTCTCGTTCTACCTTACTTAAGTAGCTCTCGCATATATACCCTCTCGTACTATAATAGACTAAACTAGCTAAGGAAAGGCGGCTTTTGGATAAGCGTGTAACCAAACTCAGCTGAACATTCATTTCCTCGTAAATTGTAAATCACGTTGATGGTTCTCGTGAGAAATGTCAAAATTTTACTTATTTACCCAAAAACAAGGCCTATATTTTATTGAGGTAAATGAATAAATGAAATTTAATAAAGAGAAAAAAATCTTCAAATAAGTTTACGGTTGATAAAACCTAAAAATTTTGACGATGAATACGGGTAACTCGTTATTTATTATTTTAGCGAATTTATAAAATACAGTTGGTATTGTTAACAACGCGTCACGCGTCTTTATCCACTTTGAATTTATGAACATTTTATTGAAACGCTCGTCTGGTAAAAGGACACTGCTCGGGCGAAAGAGTATGTATATATAAAAAAACAAAGAATTCAGTTGTGTCGTAGGCACGAGGAATATTGTCGTATGCCAAGGAGATTAGCTCATACCTGCGGCCCGTGCCAAAAATCAAAATTAATACCGCGACGCAAGCGTCTTTCGCGCTCCGTTGATAAACGCGGAGTTTAAATAAAATTTGTTTCGCATTATTTCCTGTTACGAGTGATAAATAAATTACCAGCCGCTCTCTATTTGCACCTTCCCGTTATAACTCTCGGCCCCCGCGACGTGTTTCTCAAGATATCAAGCACAATAGTCTCTCGTGTGCTCAACAACCAAAATTCCCTCGACGCATTATATCCGTCAATAATTCTTTATAAAAACATCGCTCATCAACGTAACGACGCTTATAAGCATCGCGTGAAAAATAAAAAAATAAGCCTCGGAGAGCAAAAGCGCACGAGTGCCTGAAAAAAGCCAGGCGTCGAATTGCAAAACAAAAGCAGAGGGAGAGAGAGAGAGTAAAGGCGGTCGTTCGCTAGCGAACGTGGCAGAGCTTCAAGAATGTCCGGAGAGGGAGAGAGAGAGAGAGCCACCCGCGTCAAATTTGCATGCGCATTGTTCGCCGACGCGGCTGTCAGCCGCGGACGGACAACGTCACCGCTCCTCGCACACCGCTTGACGGCCGCTTCGAGAAAGGGCGACAGGCCCAGCTGCCGGTTACGTCCAGCCGATTCACACGCGTGCCGACGCCGCCGCCACATCTCGTGCAACAGCTCGACACTCTGCAGGGCTCGCTTCTCCTTTTTTTTTATTTTTTCCTTTTTTTCCTACTTTTTACGGCTTTTTGCGTTTATTAAATAGGACCACTTGACTGTTAGCGAGCGGCTTTTTATACTTTTTCGCCTTGAAAGTGACGAGATTGATGGAATAGTTGCAATTTGATTTATCGATGATAAAATTTGTTTGTTCGGTATAGGTATAGGCGAAGCGACGAGTAAATATAGACGTGATTACTGAGTTTGGTAAGAGCGAATGTAATTGTAAAAATCTCAATCGCTACATTGTTGATAGTCTATTTCTGATTATGCTTCCGCAAGCTGAATTGATCAATAATTATAATTAGGTTGCTTACTTTTCCGGCTATTTAAATGTCAATGATCTTGCAATTGTAAGAGTAAAAATAAAATAAATTTTTAAATACAATGATTCAATTGAGAAAAAGTCATAAAATTTTACTGAAAAAACAAATCTTGACATAATAAATAGGAAAAAAAACGACAATTTTACTTATCGTCTTTTTTCACTTCGCGAATCTTAATGCCAAAGTACCACAGTGAGTTTTAGTCTCGAGTTCCGGAGAAAAATCAAATATTTGAAAGAAAAATGTCGAGTCCTTATATGCACGTATATGTATATAAAAGAATAACGATAATACGGAAAAATGTGGTCGAGGGGAGGAAAGGATAGTATAATACCGGCAAGAATAGATGTAATACATATGTGAAAATAGACGAGGCGGAGAAGTGGCGGGAGAAGATAGAGGAGTCGGTTAGAGTTAGTCGTAGGGAAGAGAAAGAGAGAGAGAGAAGGAAAGCTGGGTTTGCCAGGTGGAGAGCCATTTTTTAATATTAAGAGGGGCTTTGCGGATGATTTAAATGAGACAGCGAGCTTGCGACGCTCGCTAGAAAGAGAGAAAGACAAAGGGTCGCGCGGGGGTTGGGCAGAGAAACGCTTTAGCGCGAGCAAGCCGGCATAAACGACGGCAACGAGGACGCGCTGGTTGTTCAATTTATGGGAAAACGTCGTCGACAGCTTAATGTTCTCCTTTGCCATGCGTGTCTCGCTCTTCCTCCTCGCCCTTCCCTTATTCTTGCCTACCGGTTCCAAGGCGCTGAGTCGCTGCTGTGTTTTCTCGCTTCACTACTTCGAAAAGTCGGTGGAACAGGCAGAAGGAGGGTTGAAGGTGAACGCGAAAGCGAATGCTACTCCGTTATTCTCGTTCTACCTTTCCAGTCGCATGGATAATGGCGAAATTTGCCAAGTCTCGAGGCTAAACGAGCTTAACTAAGGGAACTTTGGCCAAAGTGCAAGAAAAAAAAAGACAGTTGATGTTGATGCGTGCGGGAAAAGAGCCGAACGAGAACCGAGCGAAAATCAAAGAAGGAAATGATCGAGACTCATTGGACAGGGGCTGTTTTTTAGAGATACTGTTTTTGGAGGTTCATATGGATAATGCTTGGTAAAATATTAATGACAAAATTAACTATACATTCGGAAGCTCTTGTATAATTGCGCGTTATTATTACAATGTTAAATTACGGAAATGAATAAGTATAATATATACATACGCGCGGGGCTCGGCAATAATTAAACAACGAATAAATATGGGGGGAGCTTATTTAATCATGCGCGAGATGTATCCGTTATATTTTTACAATACAATCAATGTTAACGCAGCGGAATATAAATTCATACGCGCGCACTAAACTTTAACATTCATCGTAACGTTCTAGTCCGCGTGCAATTAATGACGACAAGCAGTAACCTCTAAACGAAAGAAATTCCGTAAACACGTGGCGATATGTAATTGAATGAATTCCAAAGCGAGACGGATCAATATTGACGATGAAAATGGAGGCATTTCTTTTTTTTAGTCTGCCGCCGTAACAACATCGTAATTTCAGGTAATTTATTTCGGTGCGGTTATACATTATTGCCGGAGCAGCCTTTCCAGGGATAATGTTGATTCGAAGCCTAACGAAACAGGCGTGGAGCAATAACACTCGAGCACATATCTTGCAGAGCCGACAAATTTAAAGTGCATTCTCCATTCGCGCGCTCGGGCTCATCAGAATCGGCTTGTGCAAACAAAAACAAAATCGAGCAGTCGAGAAAGCTGAAACAGAGAGAGCCTGGCAGGGGGAGAGAGTATGTGTGCGCGAGAGAAATGTAGAGAAGAAAACAAAGTAAAAGACCGAGATAAAAATAGAATGAAGAAAAGGGGGAGAAAGAGGAAAGAGGGCACTTGAAAGAGAGAGAAAGCTGGCTAGTGAGTATAAGGTAGAGAGAGAAAGAGTGCAAGGGGTCGAGAGAGAGAGAGAGAGAGAGAGAGAGAGAGAGAGAGTGGCGAGGGCGATGGAGCGATAACGCGCATTGCGCGGCAGTAAAACTTGGCGTTAACGGGCCGGCGTGGTCGTTGGATCGGATCCTCGGATATATTTACGTTATCGCGTCGCGCTGGTATATATCGCATCGCTGTGCGGCGGCGGCTACGTAGCCAAGGGGATGAGGAGGAGGGGCTTCGCCGCTGCTCAGGGAAAGTCCGATCGCTTTGCGCCAACTTTCCGACACTATAAGTCACCTGGTGTCTACTGCAAACTTTCATTAGAGTCCTCTCGGCCTCTCCTCCCCCCCCCACACCTAGGAGCCGCTCTCCTCGGACGACTCTCGGAGTTCCAGTTTTCCCTCGCTACTACGTCCGATGATACACTCGCTTTTTCGGAGCGCCCGCACTTGAAACTCCATGAAGCGCCAACAGCCGGAGAGAGGGAGGGAGAGCAAAGGCGTGGGAGGGTGCAAGAAAACTCTCTCTCCTTGGCCACCCTCTTTCGCAGACTTGCTCTCGCGTAATCGAATGAAAATCGGCTTGGGAAGGGGGGGGGGGGTGAGATTACGCCGGCGGCCGCGCGTGCAGAGATGCCGGAGAACTTCTCCCACTCGCGACGTTATCCCTTCTTTCCGAGAGATCGATCTTTGAGAGACTCGCGAGAAAGTAGACCGCGAGCCCCGTTAAACCGAAGCGCGAGAATCGTTAAATTTTTTTACGTCCCCACTCGAAGGCTCAATTAACGTATTGGAATCCTTGGAAGAAGGGCTTTCCGAGGAATTTGAGAAGCGCAGAGATAAGGCTTATCCCTCCAACTCTCCTTCCTACGCTCGGATAGTCTAAAATCTTGGCTTTTTTCTTTCCTCTGTCCTCTCTCTCTTATTTCCGAATCGGAAGCTGATGCTTCACGGAACGAACGGAGGGCGAACGATGCCTCGCTGATTTCTTTTTCTCCGTCGACCTTATCCGCCGTTTTTTCCGCGAGGCCGCGATTATCTGCTGATGGCCAAGCGCGGGGGCTTTAGCGTTACCACGAGGAGATTCGACAGATGACGCGACCGCTCCCGAGGCTTGTAAACTTTGTAATTGTGAGATTAAAGCGCTGATGGTGAAAAGCGATTACGCCTGTGTTGAATATTTTCGGTTTCTCGTATACTTTTTCATGCGGGAATCGCGGTTTTATGGACGGTTAACGTTCCTACTCTGCACTTAACCATTAAATAATTTTCAAAGGCGTTTGCGTAACTTACAAGTCGTCAACGTATGGATTCACACATGCGAACCGGCCACTAGACGTACCTGAAACAAACAAAAAAATGCGAATTGTTAGATTGTTTTTTTTTTGCAAAGAAACAAGGCAATATTTCACGGGCAATTAATTACAGCTCTAAGCTTTCCAGACAGCGTCATAATCTGATTTGAGAAACTGTATACGTGATGTATCGCGAGAATGGTGGGGGTTGTCAAAAATAAACTCTCATGAGAATAGCCGAGCTGGCGGCTTATCTGAAAATCTTATTGCCCGTTGCAGCCACGTTCCACTTCTTCGAAATCGTCCATTGTTCAGCGGCCAGACAGAATAGCGCTTTAAATCCGTCCGAACGATCGCTCGCGACTCTTGTTTCCCTCACTCTATCTCTCTCTCTCGCGCCTGGTCTAAAGCGCGGAGAGGCAGTATAGGGGCAGCGATCGAGGTGCCGATTCTTGCCAGAGCCACGCAATTTCCACGCGGTCAGCGGCTGCCCTAAAATAGCACGAGGCCTCTCGCGAACGAAGCCTCAGCTCTGGCGGATAATTAAAAAAGAATCACTGCTCTCGCGCCTATCGACGTGTGTCCGTAAAACTTTTCCTATATGCATAATCCTCAGATGCACGCGCTGCGTTATTTATCGTCATCGCGACGTACTGCTCGGGAAAGTTGTATTAATTATGGCGCGTCGGCTCGAGAGGGGGCGCGTTTATACCGTTGGAACGGGAGGGCGACTGAAAATAGTTGATAAAGGGGGCCGTAGAGTTGACGTCGCAGGCATTCGCCAAGAGTAAGCGTCGTCGTCGGCGGGAGACGGCATTACTCGGACGAGGTAGAGGGGGCTGGTTTTATTCGCGCTGCCAGAGCGGGAGAGCGGAGAGACGCATTGCCGTATTGTGTTCTCGCGCGCGTGCCTGCCGCTCGCAGAGAGCGAGCGCGGCTCTTGGCGCGAACTTTCCGGCTACTAGCCGTGCGCTTAAGCACCCGAGATGGACTGCTGCTGCTGCGCTTTTCGACGCACTTGCCTCTCTCTCTCTCTCTCTCTCTCTCTCTCTCTCTCTCTCTCTCTCTCTCTCTCTCCTTGATATAATTGTACGCAGCTACTTGTTGAACCGTGAGTCTCCAAGTTCTCGAGCTGACAAATTACCGCGGAACTAATAGCTCCCTCGTAAATTAGGCCAAAATACCAGATGCTGTCGGCTTCAACTTCAGCTATCAAGTTGCGTTGAGAAAAAAACACGCGGTAATACACCCTCCCTCTCTCCCCCATCGGTCCATTCTGCTTCAGCAAAATGAACTGTTCGTTATCATTCATCGGTTCCTCGTTCTTGGCTGAGATGTATAAATAAGTGTCGGTCACAATATTCAGCTTGTTTAAAGGCGAAAGGAAAACAGGTCTGCCGCGTTGGCATGAGGAATGTCTTGTTTGACTTGTAGAATAATTCGTTGCGAGCTATTCTAGAAAAATTGTCTAGAGTCAGGGGCTGTGGGGGGGGGGGGCAGGGTCACGCCAAAGACCCATACGAGCCTGTTGTTTTCCCAAAACCTTTTTCGTAATAGGTCTATTTAGAAATACTTGGCGGCGGGTGCGCGCGGGGGCGGCGGACTGCGCGGCTGGAAAAGCAAACAGCAATCTTGCTGTATACGCTATATTGAATTTCGTGCGGTCGTCTTGGAGAAAGCCGAAAGAAAAATAACCATCTTCACGAGGAATGAAAAGCCAATATTTCCGTTAACCACAAGAGAGAGAGAGAGAGAGAGAGAGGGGGGGAGGGGCTGGTCGGGAGAGAGAGAGTGGGCGAACGGATGGACGAGCAGAGGCATAAGGGATTCGTTCGTTACTATTCATGAATCTCTCGGCGACAGTGCATATATAGCGTTGCCGGCGCCGTCCGTCGTCCGGATTTTATGCACAGGCAAGCTGAACTTTCGCCAGTGCGCCGCCCAGGCCGTAACCGTGTCCTACCGACTATATATCGCCTCATACCAACTTCACACGTGCGCCGGTAGTGCGAGTCAAGTCCATTCGCCCGGGCGTTTGCTTAATTTGAGGAGACGCGAAGACAGCTTCCGCACCGGCAGCAGCGACCTTGCGCGAAGGGGGAGGGAGGGGGGGGGAGCAGAGAGCTGCGCGTTCAATATTTGTTTTCGCTGCTGAGTCAGTCCGTAAGCACGTCAGCGCCCGCGTAACCCGCGGCGCCTCTCTCACTCTCTATACTTTGGCTGTGTAACAGACTACACGTGTGTGTCTACACGCCAGCGACGCCGGGAACACGTGCGCGCGTGGGTGTACGACGGAGATGAGGGTCAGAGGCCGAGAGAACGGATTAACATGTTATCGGAGCCGCCGATATTGCGACTTCTCTTTCGCCCCCCCCCCCCTGCTCACCGTATACGTTGACGCGCGCGCGAATCCCTCGACTTTTTGACTTCGCGACGCGCGTTATAAGATTTGCGATGGGCAAAAAAATTTACGAGCCGTGCGTCTGTTGTCGAAATCAAGGGCTTTCCATTTGACGCAGGCGATAGCGAAAGCTCATAGAATTAGGCGACCAAAGTTTCATTTCGCGACTAATCGATATTTGTTTATAGTATGTCTAAGCGATGGCAGTCCCCGCTCTCGAGTTGATTATACTTACGTTCGCGCGCGCTGTTATTTAAACGTTTTTTCAAGTCGTAAAATAATAATAATATTTTAGCTCTGGCGTTATCGGCGGTAAATCGTTGTTTATGTTTGTTCTACTAGCAATATTCATTGGCCTATGCTGCTATGTCAATTTCGGAAAACAATAATCCAAAAGTGCAAGAGTCCGGCTGCGTATTTTTTTTTTTTTTTCAAAGGCAAACGCACGACGTTCTAAAAATACAGTCCGCAGCGGCAAATGTAAGCGCGTTTATTTTGTCGCCGCTGGTTATTTACGATCTGGATATTAAACAAGGTAGAAAACATAATTCATTAAAATATTTTGATAGCCGCACGCACGCTCGCGCGTACACATTCCTCGTGAAACGTAAATTTGGCCTCCGAATGCTTCAACAAATCCTTTGAATTTATATCTTACAATGCGCTTAATATATACCTGCGCCTTTTAAAATATATTTCATTGTTGTCGCAAAAGCTTTAAGAGTAACCTTGACACAAACGGAACTAAACATTTATCATATACAAAGTTTTTTTTCTCGTTTTTTCTTTTCTTAATAACCACGAAAATGCGAATAAAATTTACAAGGAAAGGCAAGCAGCGTAATATCCGTCTCTGATTTTGCTACAGATAAAACAGCAAGTTGCCGCTGGCGCTGGCGCGCGCGAGACGAGCACGCGTCCGTATTAATCGCGGCGCAGCTTAAAGCGGCTTGGCCATCCTATATAAAGGCAATTTGCATAAAATCTCGAGGCGCGCGCCGGAATGCCGCTTAGGGGGCGGATAAGTCTCGGCCAGCCTCCCAAGAGAGAAAGAGAAAGAGAGAGAGAGCCAGAGTAGCAGGCGTCTCGGCTCTGAGGTTCCGCAGGGCTACGCGTTTTAATTCCGAATTATATTAAGCTAAAAGAGAGAGAGAGAGAGAGAGAGAGAGAGAGAGAGAGAGAGAGAAGCAGGCCGCATTTAAATGGACCTTACTAGCTGGGCGCGCCGGCAAACTGACCGCGATTTGCTAATTTGTTGCGACTCTGCATTAATTATCGCGGCATCACCCGCCCCCTCCGTTACCTCCTCCCTCGGGTCGTAACGGGGCCTCCAGCTCCTCTCCCTGGCCTCTCTATATCGCGAAACACGAGCGGATTTTCAATGTCAGCGTCGGACTAATTAGAACGCGCGCCGGATATTGCGGCGAGATTAGTTTGATTATCGGGCGTCTGCAAGTATGCGTGTGTGTCTGTGCCTGCGCGCCTGCGTACAAATGTGTACGTGTATGCACACGTATTCCGAAAATGCGTCCAGGCTATTTTGGGGCCTGCTTTACTTCTCTGATGAATTAGTTTAATAAAATACGCCGCGGCGGTCATTAAATTTTCCAAGTAAGCCGCCTACTGGGAAATTCAATACCCGAACAGTGAAATACTGGTGGTATATCGGTCCGGATGGACATTAGGCTGCCTATATAGCGAAGCGCGATAATTTTAAACCAACCGGCTCGTTTACAAAAAGCCCAAAACTCCGCGATCTCGATACATTTTACTAATTACCTCTCGAACGCGTAAAAATAAATGCGAGAACGAGGAAAACTAAAGGGGAAAAAAACGACACATGAGAGAGTGGAGTAGTGATGGAGGGGGGGGAGAGAGGGAGCGGGGTGAAAAAAAATATAAGCCGTCGCGGGCAAGACGCTCTCGTTGTCGTCATTTTCTCCTGATTTCTCGAAAGAAAAAGAGAGTCCCGCTGGCTTGAAGCATCGGCTTTTACTTTCGCTCGAAATAGACGTTAAGTGACGGCTTTAAGAGCCTTCTAAATCTTGGTCGACGGGGAACGAGGCACACGCGGGGGCTTCGTAATCATCGCTCTCGTCGGCCAAAGGAGCGCGAGCTCGCTGCGTCGCGCGGTACTTCCGTTTTGTCATTCAAATGTCTGGGCGCGCGAGCGCGGCTTTTTATCGCTCAATCCCCTCTTCCAGCAAAATGAAGATCGCGCTGGCCGTAAAACCCGCTGGCTACTATGCCGTTAAGGAGAGACGCTTTCACCGCTATGCTTTTGCGTTTATCCGATTGCCGACTTGAATAAACTTGACGATCATCGGGCAGAAGTTTGTACTTTATTCGCTTCTTCATTTCTGTTTTATTCCCCCCTCTGTAAGCACTGTATATTTTTCATAAAGCGTATTATAGTTGAATAATACCCAAAATATTCTATTGAAATATTTGGAGGAAAAAAATTGTTTCAAGACTTTACCAGAGAGAATCATGACAGGAAAATTCTAATTAAGACGACTAACACACGTCAAAGTAGAAAGCACGTCCGTATTCGTGACTAGAGACGACGCGCGGGGGAATCGGAGGAAGAAAGGGGAGTGACAGAAAGAGAAAATGAAGGAGGGTTGGTATACAGAAGCTGGCAAAACGAGAAAAGGAAGAGATGAGGAGGAGAGCGCAAGAGAGCTAATAAAGCAAAACGAAGATGAGAGAGAGAGAGAGCGGGAGAGGGGGAGGTGAAAGTAGCACGAGGGAAGTGCGTCAAGGGAATGAAAAACGAATTGACGCGAAGGAGAGCAAGTAAAACAGGCGTCATAAAAGAAAGTGAGATCGAGGCCGCAAGTGAAAATTAGACGGAGAAGAAGAGCGCGCGCGCGCAAGAGAAGTCGCCGTTGAGGGAGACAGGGGCAAAGGAGGAAGGAGGCTGGGTGGAGTGTCGAAGCCAGCAAGCGGCGGCGATGGGCTCCCCGTGGTATTTATGTGGAGGCTGGAGTGTCGCCAAAAAGCTAGAGGCGACCCTATCTATCGCCGTTCGCGCCACGGGCAATCTGACTCCCTTCCTCCTCCTCGACCCCACTCCTCTGCCACCCTGTTTTCACTCGGCTTCGTTTTCGTGCCTTCCTCCCTCGTCGGGAGGACGCTTGACACTACGCCGAGATAGTTCAAGTCGCCGCTTCAAGCACGTCTCCCTTACCCTCCCTCTCTCTCTCACACCGCCGTAGAGTCTGCTCCTTCTGGTCGACGACTTGAATATTCTCTCTTCCGTTCTGAGACTATCCTCTCTTCTTCTCTTGATCTCTCTCTCTCTCTCTCTTGAGAGAGCCTAAATTCTCTGATTGTCTCACTTTCCGCGCGGCAACAGGCCCGGCTTCCTCGACGATTCGAGTTTGTCTCTCGACTCGCCCCTCCGTATTGGCCCTCTTCAAGTCTACGTTGAACGCGAGCATCTTTAGACGCTCGGAAGGGATAATTATTTATTTCTTTACCTTCTGGCCTTCGTTACAATGGCCTATCGAATAACTACATCTCTACTACTGTTAATACCGACGAGCTCTCAAAGTACCGATATTTATCTTTTAAATTGATTGCAAACTCCAAATTTACCTATTATGACTGCAATAAAGAGAACGTAGAATGTCGATTTTAAAGATGCTTCGACGTGTTTTTCAATAAGAAAAATAAATAAATAAATAAATAATAAATGCTGCAGACTTATCGTAATTGACCTCATTATTAACTTAATATAAATATATAATTTTCAAGCATCTACTTAACTCCTTTTCAGCTTTTACAATCTCGCAGACTTTGAAATAGCCGTTCAACCAAATATTTCCCTTTGCTCGT
Organism: Anagyrus pseudococci; assembly: GCA_030522585.1. Lineage (NCBI taxonomy): Eukaryota > Metazoa > Arthropoda > Insecta > Hymenoptera > Encyrtidae > Anagyrus > Anagyrus pseudococci. The sequence goes on along the minus strand of JAPYYQ010000173.1, from coordinate 57,991 downwards.
GCAGCGGCAGAGGGGGTAGCTTTCCAACGGTCTCCCTCCCTTTTGCCTATACCTGGCGCGTGCTCGTTTTCTTTCGGTTTATTTGTCAACCACTCGAGCGTCCTGAGTGGAGCCGTGGCAAAAGCCGTGCGGTGCAGCCAGTGCCAAGCGAAAAATTAAAGAGCCTGCAAATAATGGCGCAGACCAAGCCACTTGTCACCTCCCACTCTCTCTCTCTTCCCCTCTCTCTCTTTCTTTCTTTCTCTTTTGCTTCAGCCCGAGTTTTTCTCAGTCTGCAACCGCGACTTGTGCGCTCCGCCAGAACACACGGGCAAAATAAAACTTCCCGAGCTAGACCGATAAAATCCATAGCTACTCTCGATGCCTCCTCGCCTGCCGCGCAAACGTATATAGATGCAGAGGTGAAGGGGGCCCCAGGTCTCTCACTCTCGGCGGTAAGGGTCCTCGCGAGATATTATTTTTGGAAATGGCCGTGCACTTGCAGCTGCCGGTGACGTTGCTATCGAGTTCGAGCACCGACTTCTTCCACACGTCGAGTGGAAAACGACTTTCTGATAACTACGCGTGCGAGGTGTAATAGACAAGATGGAAAAAGTCATCGGGATTTTGCCGAGATTGCTACCTCGATTTTTCTCTCCTCCCTTATAATCGCGCAAACACGTACGACGCGAAATATTTCAAAATCCAAATATCCAGAGAGACGCAGAAGATACGGTATAGAAGCGGAAAGCCGTATCGAGTTTGCCGAGCAATTGATCATCGAACGACCCAGTAACGTCCGCGCGTAGTCCCTATAAATTTGCCGGCTGCGTGTCTATGTTTTCCTCGAAGTCTGACTAGGGGATAAGGAGGGAGAAGAATGGGGTGGGGGAATAACTTGACGCGACTTTCTCGGCTTTCATTACGCGGCGCATATACGGAGGTTTGTGCTTTGCCAAAAAGGCCGTTACGAGTGAATTAGGAGAAGCCAGCATCGGCGAACAACGGACCAAAGGAGAACGTGCGACGATGCGCGGAGAAAACTGCGGCTGGATTGTTTTAACGCTTGCAGCGGCCAAAAACCGACTGGGACGATGCTTCAACGAGTATTATGCGTGAGTATATACGTGTGTGCGGCTACCACTGATGATAACTGAACTTGTGATTCAAACAAGAGCTCAGAAAATGTTGGTTAACTTTATATTTCTTTCTTTCGTTTTTTTTTCAAGTTTGTTACCGATACTGCCGGTGTTGTTGTTTGCTATGGTACGTGACTGATTTATTTTCCTCGAGCTACTTGGATTTTCATTTTATGAGCTGACGAGTCAACGTTTTTCTCCCCCTCCCCCCATTCGCGATTGTTTGTACAAGGCTATACGTGTTCCTCGTCTTGTTTTGACATACACTCAAGGAAAACATTCTCTTTCCGTTTTCTCCTTTTTTATTCTTCTCGTAAGCACTCGTTTATTATTCTTGGGAGATAATGCAATACTAAAAAAGCGAGTCAAAACAGTTATTCAATTTTTAATCAGTAGTAGTAGCCGCACTAGTCAGACGCCAGACTAAAACCTCATTATCGCGTCTCTCTTGAATCATAGTTTTTGGCCGTATTTCTGGTAAAGCCGTGAGAAAAGTAACTTAAAGTAACTTAAAATCGACAAGTTGCTGAAAACGTAAACGGATTTACGATAATATCCCCGAGCGCGATAAATCTATTTACGATAAATCCATAGTGCTTCGGAGGAAAAGCGTCGCACACATACGTTTATAATTCACTTGCAACGCTCGACTTGGAGGCAGCAGCACTGCTGGCAAGAAAACTCGACTGTGCAAAATGACCGACATTAGCGGAACCCCCGGTGAAATAGTATTCCTGGCTGTGGTGCAAAAGCGTATACGATTGAAAGATTGATAAAAAAAATTCAAAGAATCGGAAAAAGCTTCTCTCGTCTATGAAGAGCCCATAGGTTTTGCGCCTTTTTTTCTACTTCTACCGTACAACAAGCGCTTGGAGGCGAAGCCGGCTTTGTCAAAGTCGAATGAAATCCACAACTAGACGTAAGACAAGAAAAAGAAGCGAAACGACTTTAGTGGAGGGCGGGAGCAAAGGAGGCCGACGAAAGCGCGAAAAGAAAAGGAGGGGAGTAGCTAAACTTACTTCGTAAGTCATACACGTTAGAAGTATATAAACGATTTTGCGTTAAATATACCAAGCCGCAGGAGTGTGGAATTGCGAGCGCAGAGCGCGCAGTTAAACTTGCGATCTTTGTTTCCTCATGAAACAGCCTGGATAATTAAACGCGAAAGAACAACAAATTTGTTCGTCCTCGTCAAATTTGCCGAGAATTTTCTCGCGAATCGTAACGCGTATAACGAATCCCGTCGCGCTGTATAAACGTTACACGAGGAGTAAAGCTCGAAATCAGAAATCCGTCGCTCGAGCAAAGACCGAGGAGAAGGAGCAGGCAGAAAGATAAAAAAGAAAGTACGTATAACGACGGTAATAATTGCAAGACCGGTATTGAGGAGGAAAGGGGTGGGTGGGGGCAGAAAAAAGCGTAGGTGAGGGTAGAGGAGCAACTACGCCGGGAGGAACATCAAAGGATCCTGGTTACTGCGGGCTTACGTATATAGCTGAAAGCCCACGCTTAGCACACCGAGGCCCAAAGCTGCCTGTTAGAAGAGGAGGAGGAGGAGGAAAAGGACGCTCTCGCAAGCTCTCTCGTCCCATGTCGCCCCTCGGTACTCCCATCGCCTTGGCAACCGGGGCGTAAGGCGCTTTTGATAAGGCATCCCGAGCCTAGGCTTTCTCTCTCTCACTCTCTCTGTCCTCCCCGCGGAATCCGAGGCAAAATAGCGTCTGCCTAATCTGCCGTACTTCGCGCCCTCTTCCTCCCACCTCGCTCTCTATGTCTCTCTCTCCCTTCCTCTGCCTTGATCCTCCGCGACAGGCTCGCTTCCTTTTCCCATCCGTTGCCCCCGACTCTTCTTTCTCACTCTTTTTCCCGAATAACCGTTATATTTCGAACGCGTTTACACATCGGTAAATCGATAAAGCCGAGGCTTGTAATTTCCTTGTTTCCACGCGCGCGGCCTCGGTAAATGGGATTTTAAGACGCACATAAATACGATTTTTTTTCGCCTCTCCTTTCCTCCTCTTCTCGAGACGGGGGGAAAAAAATTATTTCCACGTTGGGTAGTCGAAATGGCCCATCTCTCGAGGAAACTCAACATTTCCAGGCTTATAATGCAAACAGAAGCGAGAAGAGAGCAGTCCGTCCTCGGAAATCTCGGACGCTCGGGAGCAGCGAAAAAGTAGAGCAAAGTCAAATAAAAGTGGCCCGTCGTCGGCGGCGGCGGCAACGGCAGCGGCGACGGGGCTATTGCTGCCCGTGCTCTGCTAAGAACAAGCACGGCAGCTCGAATTTCCCCGACAATTAAAAGCCCGGCCCGCGTTTCAGCGGCACCCTCATGGCCCGAGGCCGCGGCTGGAGGGAGAGAGTAGAGCAGGGAACACAGTGTCGCAGAGTAGAAGCCCGCAGCAGAGCGAAATTTCGCGTTCACAGCCCTCCCCCTCCCCAGAGTGTCTCGAGCAACAACGGAGAGCCCCCCCGACTCTCCCTCTCTCGCTACTCGCCTACTACTCCTGCCCTAAGCCTGAGAAGGGAGAGTGTGGCTGCAGTGCTGCTACTGCTGGCCCCGGAGGATGGCCAGGGACGAGAGGACGGGCGGGGCCAAAGCCCGGCAGGATAATTTCCTCTCTGCCGAGAACAAAGCCGCGAAATACCCTTTCTTCGATTCACTTCCGGGACGAGCTGGCGCTAGAGCTGGCCAGCCATCTCTCCTCCTCTCTCTTTCTCTCTTTTCTCTCCCTCTCCTGTAGTACGCCAGAGAGGATTTTCTAATATAATACGCCGGAACGGAGAGACGGACTTCTTTCTTTTCAGAGCCTCGGCTATCTTTCTCCACCCCATCTGTGCTGTAGAGCAAACGAGCTTTTTTCGCTCCACTATATTCTATGCTACTTTATTATTTTTATTATTGTATGCGTGGAAGACCAAAAGTTAAAAATGGCGCGATTATCGCATATCACGTACCTTGGGTCAACGGGTGAAAAAACAAACCGAGAGCTTTTTTGCACGAGACTGAAAAATATTGGAAATATTCGTGTTTAGATCGAGGCTAGAGAATTTTGACTTCGGCTTTTTTTACGACTTTTTAATATTATTTTAGCGCACGAGCGAATATAGATTGATTGCTAAATACTTTAAAGGCGAGAAAAACTTTTTTTTTTAAGGCTTTTGAAAATTATTTTTTTTACATGTCCTTATGATAATACAATACTCAAGCAATGTGAAGTTTGAAAAATTGTATTTGACTTATTAAGTTTTCAAGTGTTTCGCCGTATATAGGCAGACGCTGATCGATCATAATTGTCGAGTTTGACAAGTACCAAAAGATAAGTCTTTAGAAAACGATGATTGATTCTGATGGATGCTTTGCGTTGGTAAAAAAAAGCCTCTCCCTTCTATTTTATCAATAAAACTCGGCACACAATTGAAAAGTGCGTAATGGCTTTATTTCACGGCGAATCGCATCTTTTCAGCAACATTTTACGTATACACTTTTTGCTTATGTTCTATCTCGCTTTTTTTTTTTAAAAAAAAAAGAAAAAACTTCAAACGCATCGATTAAAATTGATGACAGTTATAGGGAATTCACAGCTTGCAAATACCAAAGTCGCGCGGAGCGTACGGAAAAAAAACCTCTCTCGGCGCGTGGATTCGATTAAGCTCCGTATTTATGCAAAAAGATAGATAGAGAGAAAGACAAAAAAACCGGGACGAGGGAGGAGGGGGGCAGAGAGCAGCAATTCCATCGGCGAGCGAATAATATTACGCAAACACATCTAGCCGGCGAAGCCCAATTTCCTCAAAAGCTCTCTTTGCCTCTCTCGGACGAGCCAGGGCCGCCCACGCTCTGCCGACCAGAACCCAAATAATCGCGCCGAGAATTCTGCGGCGTGTCGCTCGTATTATACCGTTCACGGTCAGCGGCCCGTAAATCTCGCAGCCAAACGAATTAACACGGATGAGCTTGCGCCCGCTCCCCTTTTACTCTCCTCGCCACTACTCCCCTACCCTTCCCTCCCGTTCGACCACCACCTATGCTCCGCCGAGGCTGCTATGCAGCTAGCTATTGTACGACAGATAAAAAAAACAACAACCGTCCGCGATGTAAATTGCAACGGAATCATTCGGGTCTTTCGCTCGGGTGTATATAACTGATAGCAGTCGGCCTTAACTGACGGACAATTTGTCGGAGAAATTTTCTTTAATAGAAAACTCTACCCCGCGGACTCCTTGACAGACACTGCACTGCCTGTTTTTACGTAATGGAAATCTTGTAGAACTACAAAATTAAACCGAGAAAGAGAAAGAGAAAGAGAGAGAAAGAGAGGGAGCCAGCGCTGACGGACGAAGATGAATTTTCATGCGCGCATTTCGAATAAAAATAATTTAATGGCTGACATTTAATATCCAAGCCGGTTATTTTTGACGCGGAACGAGCGAGTCTATGAAGGTATGAGAAGACTGATTAAGTATTTTTCGGGCCACGGGAAATGAATTGCCGTAATTTTTTAAATACCTACCCAACTACGCTAGCACGACTACGCCTCTACAACCGTAGCTTTAATTTCCCGCCCGCTGGAATACGCCGACCTTTTTTTTCACGGGAAATTGAGTAATTGCGTTGGCCGTTTACTTTTTCGCATATTCTACTTGTTTAATTCAGTGATTGATAGAGCCCTCTCGTTGCGTGTAAACGAACGCCCGGCGTAATAAATACGGCCAGCTAATTATTGCCCGCTCGTACGAGTTTAAAGAGAGAGAGAAAAAAAATGAACAAGTAATTCGTTAGTCGGTTTCAAATTGACATTAGCACTTGACGATATTCTCCAGCGATTACGCTCATTATTATCGAGAGCGAAGAAAAGACAGTCGCGGCATGAAAAAAAAGGTCGTCGCTGACCAAACGAACTCGCGCTCATCGTCATTCGTAAAATAAAGCCAATCAGGCGGCTACATCTGACAAAGTATACGAATGGAAAAAAAAGGCGAAAAAAAGCGGGCTTTGCGATATTCATAGACCGAGGAGCGCGTTTGCATTGCGCGATATAGCGCGATAGTATAGGGACGTTCGGTGGCGTCGGAGGGGACGGCTCTCTCGCTCGCTCGTTAGCGCCGGATTGACCCAATTGCGAAAGGAAACGTCCGAGGGGGGAGAGTAGGGGGTTGGACGAGTTAGATGGGGGGGGGGAGGGGCGGGTCAGACGACGCGAAATCGTGATTGTTTTGCGGGTGCACGGGCGACGACGTGCGCTCTGGTAACCGCGTGGAAGGTCGCCAGTTTCCGAAATAACGTAGAGCGGTATATGGAGGAAGACAGCTGCGGCATTCCCGCCCTCCCTCCCCTCCTCCACGCCGCCAGCCGCACGGCCTTACCTCGCCTCTTCCTCCCTCGGCCTCTACCCCGTCTGACGGCGTTGCGCACACACGCACGCGAGACGCCGAAACGCGCGTATATTTTCGCGCACGGCCCCCTTTCGACGCGCCTCTATGTCCAGAAAGTACCTATTTTTTCCACACCGACTCTTATGGTAGATTTACACGTAAGCGCGGGTGGGAGAGACCGGCAGTACAGGGGTGGGTTATTTAGACGATTTTTTGCCACGATTACAAGGGATACTTTCAGTTTTTAGCTTTTTGCAGCCGTTTCGCGAGCAGACACGACGATTAAGCTAATGGTAACTTTATTATAACCTATTACGGTCGGATGCGTAGAATAAAAGGAGTCAGCCTTAGTATAGTGCGATTTACCTGCGAGTCGGCAAAAATCTTGACGTTCCGCTAAGGCAGCTCCAGGCTACGCTCGCGAAAGAGCGCACGGCGGCAGGTCCACATGGAGGCGCAGAGGCAACCAAATAAAGTAAACATAAACAAAAATAAATATAAAAAAAACAGCTGATAAACCTCACTGAAACTTCACACGTAATCCACCAGAAATATATATATATATATATCATAAAACGTATATCACCAAGTAAAGAGGAGAGCGGACAAATGGAAATGAGTGTACGGAAGGGAGTCGTGGGCTGCCTCGCTCGTCCGACGCGCACAGCACAGGTCGGCACACATCCGCGATTACGTCACACTCGGCGCGATAGACGGAGAGAGGAGAGTAACGTCACTCGCGCGTCGTCATGTTTGGCGGTGAGCATGTCGCAGTACAGGTGAAGCGCGAGCGGTATATAGACGCGACGAAGAGAGAGCGCGATTGACGACTGCGCTTTTAACGACGACGAGGAGACGGAGCTGCGCGCAGTTGGAGCAGCGGCCGAAGCGCGCCGGGCCCTCCCTCGTGGCCCACTAGCGCGCGTCGTATCGCCAGCCGAGCGGCTTGACTCGGCGCGCAGTGCAGGGAGAGGGGCGCCGACGACGACGACGAGAAGAGTTGGCGCTCGCCGTCGGGACGCCCACCACCTGTGCGTTCTTTCTCTCTCTCTCTCTCTCTCTCTCTCTCTTTCTGCCTTTACTGCCCTCGCGCGCTTTAAGCTACTCGTCAAACTCGCCAGTACATATATATTTATATACACGCGCGCTGCTATTTTTCGTCTCGGCGATCGCACGCGCGCCCACCTATTTTTTCCCTCTTCCCCATACACCCTCTTTCGCGCTGTCTCGGCTCTATCTCTTGTTTCTTTCCCCGCTTTCTCTCTGGAGCCGCGTCTTCTATACCAAATATAATTTATCCCGGCGGCTTTCAACTTGATTTTGTTTACCTTGTCATCTCGTATTTGCGGCCGCTAGCCTTGACTGGTCGAGAAAGAAAAATTGCTTTCGAGTCGCGAGCAACGAATTTTCAAGCCTATACGTGACACGTGCACTTTTCTCCTGTTTGCGCGTATAGGTGGGTGAGAGGAAAAAAAATTGTCGACCATTCGTTTTGCGGCTCAACTTCCTCGACTGACAAACTGACGTTAACACGCGCAATAAATAAATATGTGAATAAATCTCCCCCTCCCTCTCGCTCTCTCTAGCGAGAGCACTTGTCCTTCCCGTCTGCTTCGACTACAGTTCTATGTTCTAGCTTTGATTCGAGAACCGATGAATGTGCGTGTTTCGCTTGATTACGAGCAGGAAATTCGAACATCTCGGCGCCCCCTTCCTCTCGCTCACTCTACGTTCCAAGTGGGAATGGGGAAGAGATGAGAGGAAAAAAATCTATTTTGAGGCTCACTCTATCCCCTCCCTTACTCTATCTCTCTCTCTCTTTACAACTTGTACCTAGCGTTCGACAATGGCATCAGTGGTAACGTACAATACGTACATACATGTAGTTGAATGCATTCAACAGAAATAAAATCACGAATGAAAATTCGAAAATTTAAAAAATGTTTAGATTCAAACTCCAGTACTATAAACTCCAGTAAATCAAATTTTTTTACATTTTTTTTCAAAATTTATTTATTCGAAAGAATGTACGTTGTTAAATTTTTGTAGTTTGAGTACATTCTAATTAAAATTTTTTAATTTAAAAAAGTAGCTCGTGCAAAATAGTTGTGCTCGCCATGCAAATAACTTAAAAAACATGTAACTTTATGTACACCAGTGAAAAAGCATTGTACGTAACGATGTTTACACAATATTTCAGTAATTATAGTAGGATTCATAAAAAAAAAAGCTGTAAGATTAATATCGAGCGCTGCAAGCTAGAACTCCAAATTTTTCAAAAATAAACGGGAATACATCACTAGTTTAAAGGTTTCCGAAACAGCCTAGATCAGATCATAAATCAGTGCGGTAAATCAGAGGGAGAGTTTTTCCATAAATTAACGATCATCTTTAGCCGTATAAATTACCGAAAATTTTGTGCCGATAACCGCGTTTCATCCGAGCTCCTTTCGATAACGCTCAAATTAAATTCCGCCGCTCTCAAATGATTAAGCACGCGAATCCGCGGTGGTATAGACCTCCATTAGCCCTGGTGGCCAGAAAAAAGTCATTCCCCGCGGTAACGCGCGACGAGAGCAAACGGTATCAAGCACTGCCAAGTCTCGGTGAAATCCGCGACGCAGCCAAGAGGCGTGCGCTCCGCACGACAATGGCTCTCTCTCTCTCTCTCTCTCTCTCTCTCTCTCTCTCTCTCTCTCGCCCACTCAGCTTTCTGTCCTTCGGATATACGCCGCGCCCGATCAATCTTCCGTCCGAGCGGACGAGCGGCCCGTTTATTCCATCCGGCGCTCGGGATATGAGGCGAGAAGCGCTCAAGAGAGAAAGAGAGCCTCTGGCACACGCTGCACGTTACCCGTCACTCGGTCCTACACTTCGCGCGCTTTTTTACCCCCAACCTCATATCCGCTGAGAAAACAATTTCTTTTTGGCGAACTAACTGACGTGCCTCGAAACTGCTGCCGTTCCAATGCCGTATATACACGTTGGACGTACACGTGGATTGGTCAGTTACTGATTTCACGCTTTCTCGGTGTCAGGATTTTTTTTTAATATTTCAATGCAAATTAACCTTATACAGTGTTATCTTTTCAATTTCGATAATTTCAAAGTATTATAATGGAGAAAATGTTGTTAATTGTCTTGAAATCGCTAAAATGAGTTTGAAAAGAAATATTCTTTAGACATCAATAGAAGACAGTTAATTCTAAATCAGGAAAGTCACAAAATTTTAAAATTATTTTTTGCGTCATTTTACTACTTTTTTCCTCAACATCATTCAACTACATTTTTAGAATATATTACAATATATTTTAAAAGTTAATTTTCATAGAATTTCAATTTAATTTCATTTAAAAGCTTGTTTCAAAATTACTAATTATTCAATTTTTTGAAAATATTCCAACTTTAATTTAAATTTGTTCTTAAAAATTTAATTTAACTAAAAGAATCGAATTGTAAAATTGAATATATATCATAAAATTATATTAAATAGATTTTTTTTGTTACTGATAAATTTTAGAAACGATTATTTTATTTCATAAAGTCCCTTGAACCTTATTTCAAACTGATCAATAAAAAAATAAGAATTTTCCCTTCATCGCGTTGAATAACTCTCAAATTAAACGATAAGTTTTCAAGAAAATCGCAAGAAATGCATTTCGATCGTGGAAACTCGGGAACAATGAATTTCCTGAAAGCCGCGCCGTCCAAGAATTAAGCTGTCCTCGAAGCATTGTGGTCATTATTGTGTAAAAGGTAGTCGCGCGGCGTCGAGCCTGGCATTTATTAGTGTCATCATTCCGGCTCTATCGCGTCCAAGCCGCAATTTTAATAGAAAACGCGCGACACCGAAGACTTGGTCAGAAGCAAGTGAGAGAGGGCGGACGGCGGCAAGTCGCAGGCCATTTGGCATCCTGACTAATCTCGATGGAAGCCCGCTCCGCAGTGGATTACGCGTTATTTCGAGAGCTCGACGGCCAGGTATTGTCTGGCCGACGAGGGGCCGGCGTGTGTGCGTGTGCGCCGCTCTCTCTCTCTGGCAACGGACCAGCGCGCCCTCGCCGAACGTAAAAACCGCCGACACAGAGACGGTGCATATATAAGATCCGCGAGCCGGCGCGGCGGTTATCGTCGCAGCAGTCCCTCGTGGACGTAGACCCGTCACAGTCGATGGACGACGCGCCGACCACGCCAGCGTCGCCGCTTCCGCGTTTACAGTGCCCCCGCCAAAGGTGTATTTCAAAGCGAGAGCTTGCGCAACCGCGCGGCTCGGCCGACGCGCGTGGGCGATAATTGATTCGAGAGGGGCGGGAGCCGCGGCCGCACTTGCCGCGCGTATACAGCCAGACGGTAGGTGCGCGTGTTAATGCGCGCACCGATTGTGTTGAGACGAATGGGCCAGTAGGCACATAGGGAGGGCTAAGGGCGCGGTAGGTGGGGCGAGGCTGTCGTTTATCGCGAACGATGACGCGGCATCAAAAGCTGGAGGCGCGCGCGCGTGTGCAGGGGGACACATGCGGTGGGCGATAATTTTTCATGCTTTATTAAATCTGCAGCTGGGCGGCGTGTTAATGCGTCGCTCTGCTTGGAATTAATAAAACTGATTTACGCGATGTGTTTTTAGGTTAATATTCGACGCTCGACTCGGAGAGTGAGGGGGGGAAGGCTTTGATATTTATTTTGCGCTCTCTCTCTCTCTCTCTCTCTCTCTCTCTCTCTCTCTTACTCTGTGGATTGTATAAATAGAAGTGGCTGGAGCGCTATGTCGGATGCATTATGCTACAGTGCGATGTCAACTTTCTCATTTCTGCGTTTTCTCTTATTTTACGCGATATATATGCTTTGGATAAAGTTTTGAATGAGTCTTGCCAAAATTACAAGTTGTTCGACTTACTCGTGTGTGTCTGCGCTTGCGAACGCGGATGATGTTACTTATAGCTTACCTGTAACATAAAAATCATACGTAATTTTTATTGGATGTTTATAAATATAACCGTGTGTGTGTGAGTTTTGTCCGCTACGGTTAATTTTAATACGGAGCACATTAACGCTCTTCGGAGTCATTTCTCCGTTATTTAAGGCTGTTGTTATAAGAATGAAGCTTTGATTACTTTATCCTGCGTGATATTTTTAATTTTTTATTCAAACGGTAAGAAGAATTGAATCTACAAATAGAAATTTTTTTATACAGGCTAATTTCAGTTAATGCGAGACTGCAGCGATTCACTCGAGTGACTTTTTAAAACGTAAACACGTTGTAAAAAAATTAATTTTATACAGCTGAAACGCTAGTCACATTAAGGCAAATTGCGTAAAGCTCGTTAAGTGAAATGAAAACAAATAAAAAGGCAACGATTATTTACAAATAGATTTTTCTTCCTTTACAATTATAGAAATTCGTAAAAGTTGAGTGTGCTCTTATACCTCGAAACTTATTTCCAATTCCCCATAATATTTCATCGATACAAAAAAGTTAAAGAGCAATTCAGAGTTAAAAGAGCCGAAGCTCTTGCTCGTACAAAAACTCTGACGAGGAAGTTTCAATTATAGCGCGCACGGAGCGGGGGGGGGGAGAGAACGAGGGGAGCGAGGAGCAGAAGAACAGAGCCGAGAAAGAGAGAGAAAGAGAACTGGGCAAAAAAAAGCTCGCATCAGCATTGCGAAGCCGCGTTTAATTTCTCGGTTTCGCTTTCCTCTGGCTCCTTCTTCCAAGGGAAGGAAACGGGCATCCTTTTAGCGCCAGCGGCAAAGAGAGAGAGAGAGAGAAAGGGGGAGAGAAGCTTCACCGGCTCTCGAGACGATTATGGAAGCGGATATCAGCGGGGGCAAAAATAACTGACAGATCGTTGGCAGGCCGCTGATGCTGCTGCGGGAAGAAGAGAAACTCCGTAGGGAAGCGGCGGCGGTAGAAGCGGCCCTCCGAAGCCGGAACCTTTGGCTTTGACGGACAGCTCTGTTATTACCGTCACTTCGTCTCCCCCCCCCCCTTCCTCGCGCCCCTCCTTCTCTCCAGCCGTTCGCTCGCGCGTTCTCGAGTAATCGGCCTTGAATCGCTATTACGCGCGAGTGTATCGAGACTAATGCGATTGCGACATTTCGCCAAGAGCGAACCTGCCACTGCTGCCCTAGGTTGAACGGCATATTGGTAAAATAGCCTAATCTTTGCAAATGTTTATCGTTGTTTTATTTTTGAATATGGTTATATAATTCACTAAAGTATTTTTTGTTTTGGTTACTCATACTTCAACCCTCAATTTTTGTTTAACAGCACTATTGCCACTAGCCGGTCGCACCACGTGTATTTTACGGCTTGTGTCGTGCTTTATGACTCTGTGTGACACACTTTTCGCGCTTATAAGCCCACCGATAGTTCAAAGTTTACGAGTGCTTGTTACATTTTTTAACTCAATGCAGAAAAAAATCGTTAATTCGTATTAATGTCACAGGATACTGTTAGCATTAGCATTCAATTACAACTGTACTCTAATGCTATAAAAATAAAAAACGTCTGATATAATGATCGAGTAGGTCGCATTGAAATCTAAAACTGCAATTCCGAGATTTGACAAATAACCCAGCAGTTTGACGACGCGCGAAGAAAAACTCGAATTCCGCTCTTGGTATAAAAGAAGCGAACGATTATCGAAAAAGATTTTTCCCCGATTGAAAGCGGACGAGAGAGCATCGAGGGGGGGGGGGGAGGGCGGGCGCGCGCGCGTTCTCTTTCTCCCGCGGCAGATAGACCGGTCTCTTAAAAGCCAATTCGATATATCGAGTAGGAATAAAAAAGCCTGCCGAACTCTCCGGCGAGAGCCGCCTTTATACCTGCCACATGTAGCTTTAATATCGCGCACGATTCGCAGTCTATCAATCTCCCCTTTCACGGCATCACCTCCTTCCTTCCCTTTTTTTTCTTCTTCTTTTTCTTCACTCCTCCTGCCCCCCCCCCTTTCCTCCCACCCGAGGCATGTCAGCGATCAGGTCCCACATCCGGCAGGCTTCGAACTTTCTTATTTTCGGCCGGGACGTTAGGACGTGTAGGGGGTATAGAAAGCGGGATCGATCGGTCCACTGCTTCATAGACGTACACACGAGCGGACGCGTGCACGAGTAGATTCGTCCGTCCCCCCCAGGGGAGTGATAGGCGACGCGGCCTCGCGCCTCCTGCTCAGAGGATCTCCAAATTAATGTCCGCGTTTACGGGCGTGTATACGCCTAATGGATTCGAAATCGATTCTATCCCAACGCGCTTGGCTATACCGATGTTCACGACTCTGTAACGGCGATGTTCCTTGCGACTCTGTATATGTATATAAACCTCATACGCGCAATGAAGATGAGACGGTCAGAGCCGCACTGGCTATTTTCCCTTCGGCTATTGCTAATAAAAATGTCAGTTTTCCTGTCATCCGCTAGTGCGACTACACCAGATTGACGCGGATAAACAAAGCTAAAGAAGTGAGCGCGATGGTTTACAGGGTCCAGCTTAATTTTCAGTAACGACAACTGTCAACTGGCCGATCGTTAAATTTACGCAAGCGCAAGTACCTGTGTGAAAATACTCGTGTAACCGATTGTTAGAAGAACGATTCTTCAGAAACTACATGTTATACGACCGAAAAAGTAAGTTAATGAATTTAAAAAATGCCATAACATTCCTAAAAATTTATGGTTCTCCAATTACAGAAATTCCAAAATCAAAATCACGGCAAATTGAATGAGCAATTAAAAATAGTTGGATTGAGATATTTCGAGCAGAGCGGAATTTGGGATTGAAAATAAAAGGCGGCGTTTGAAACGATTAAAACTAGTCCACATCATCAAGGCTTTTGAGCGCGTGCACGAGAAGACAGTGTATTTTCGCTCAGGCTACATTGTATCAGCTATTGAAAGCAAAGAAAAAGAGAAAGAGCAAGTGCGATCTGGCGTCTTGAAGAGAGAGAAAGATAGAGAGAGACAGCGATTAGCCAAAAATAATCCCGGCTAATTGGCATGGCCATTAAGCGTTGATGCATTGATGGGCGAGATTTGTCGCATACAGTGTCTCTCTCGAAAGAGAGAGAAAGAGAGAGATCGGCCTGCGCATCCGGCAGTATCCGCACGATCTCTCTCTTTATGCCCCCGACCCCGCTCTCTCTTCTTTCCCCGTACTTAGCCTCAGTCAGAAATGACTTACGACAGTCAGCTGCTACTGCTGCTGCTGCGCGACCGCGAGACTTTCCAAACAGCGATCGCTCTTGCACCCCCCCACCTATTCCCTGCTGATGTATCAATTTTTGCGATCGTCCTCCTCCCACAACAAAGTCGGATAGTATTACATCAGCGCCATTAAACAGTCATTAATCAAGAGAAGATAACAGTGGCTTTGCTCTTTCTAGTGCCCCCCTCCCAACAATCGGACATCCGGCCTGTGTGTGTGGTCACGCTGTGCGGCACGCGCACGCTCTCCACGCATCGTTGCGTACTTGCGAGACGGAACGATCCTGCCGGCAGTCTCGAGTAGCTATACGCAAACACATACACAGATATCCCGAAGCGCGTGATCGTTAATTTTCATGCCGGCCATACTGCATTAACGAGCCGCGACTCGCTCGATGGCCCCTAGGATTATACGGCCGTCTCCCGTTGTAAAGTTGTATACTCTGCTCTGAAGTTTATCTTGCCGAGCGTTTTCAAATGCTGCCTAAACGCTGCCGCGTGAGTTCGTGCGATTTAACGCTGCAGTACTACCGATCGATCATGCCACGCATCTCTCCACGTTTTAGTCGTACAATTCACTCTTTTTTTTTCGAATAAGTATGCGTATAACTACAAAAGACAATATAACTAGCTTCAAACCAGTGTTGAGGCTTAACTTCGCCAAAAATTTCAGGCACAGAAAGAGAGAGAGGGAGAGCAGACGAAATGATAATCATGTCGTTAAAAAGGGCATAGAGGAAAGCCCGAGGCGATCGTAATAAAGCCTTGACAGCGAGTGCTCGTCGAGTATTCCCCATCCATACGCACACAGATAGAGCAAACGAGCGGCGGCGGTGGTATAGCAACGCGATGCTCGAGGGGACGTTACGCAGCACGTGCGCCGCGCACAAGAGCAGCTCGCGAGAGCTAATTGAAATCTGAAATGTGCCCGCAGCGAAACGATGAGAGGGGCGGAGGGGGGGGGTGGCTGGCTGGCTTTACGATCGCCGGCGCTATGAACAAGAGAAACGCCCGTCAAAGGGCCAAAAGGAGATGGGAGGGGGAGATAGCGCGTACGCGTTCGAAGCACGCGCCCGGTATTAACGTCGCCGCGGAAGTATACCAAGGGCCAGAGAGGCTCCGGGAGGGGGAGAGAGGGAACTCGCCGATCCCTCGGAATCACCTGTGTCAGGCCCCCAAGTCCGGCTGAGCGAAGCTAGTCGCGTACAACGCTCCAGGCGAGTTTCTTCTCTCGCGCCACGGTCCTGCAACTGCACGAGCAAACGAGGGAGGTGAGAAGGATGAGGATGCAGACCGCGAGAGAGAGAGAACGAAAGGCCGGGCGGCATTGTGCGAAGTTTCCTTGCGCACACGCCCGCGCGGAAGGATAGTGCACACGCGGCCGAGGGGGAGCAGGGGAACGGGGGCGAAAGGGGTATACGCGGAGGCAGGAGTGCAGCCGGAAACGGAAGCTCGAGCAGGCGCCAGCGGAAGTGACCTCGTAATTCTCCCTCGCCTGCCTCCCTCTCCTCTGCCCCCTTGGCCTTACTCTCTCACTCTGCACACCCTAGCAGTCGAGCCCCGCGCTTTTCGCTTTGCTTCCTCTCTCTCTCCCGCTCCCTCTCTCTCTCTCTCTCTCTCTCTCTCTCTCTCTCTCTCTCTCTCTCTCTGGGTTTTTGGTGCCGTGGCACTCGGCTCGGGGGTGTGGGAGGCAGCCCTTTCGGGTATAGCCCGGCGCGTCCATCCAGCCATCAAGCCTGAATTATAGGCCGCTCGCGCGCTCCAAACCTTTTGTCCGCGCTTTTCCTGTCGTGGATTTCGAGCCGAACTTGCTCTCTCGCACTACCGAAATGTTCGCCAACGCCAACCTCCCCTCCCCGGGCGTCCCCGGATTTGCGCGAGCGTCTTTGTTTCTCCTGTATGTGCGCTGCTCGTGTCTAGGCGTCTCTCTCTCTCTCTTTCTCGCTCGCTCTCTTTACTTTGCTCTCGGGAGAGTTCGAAATTGGTTTCGGCCGGGCTTGTTTTAGAATCGCTCGCTCTCTCGGGCACTCCTTTTCCGGTCACTCGCTACTTGGCCCCCCTCTCGCTTTCTCCATCCTCGGACCACGAGGCTCCCGGCGTCTTTTTAGCCCGCTCTACGCTTCTTCTTCCTCCACTCCGGCTTTTCTCCCCCTTTTTTTCCCTCAACCTCATCCCGCCTCTTTTTTTCTCCAGGCAGCGACAAAGGATCGCCGCTTGTAAGGAGAGGCTATAGTTTGTTCTCCAGCGCGTGCAATTCCTCGCCGTTATTTCGCTAAGGCTGTCTCTCCCGCTCCCACCCTCTATCTCGGTCTGTAAGAGAGAAGCGAAAAAGCGAGCTCCACTACATTTAATCCGAGCACGAATAGGTTTCTCTTCTCCAACTTTTTGCCCAAGTGTTTTCGGAAACTCCCTCGCTATCGGCCTACTACAGCCCAAGCCAAGATTTCGCTTTTATAAACTCCAAAGCATTTCCCAAAGTACTCTCAAAATTGCGCGCTCATATATTTTCAATAAAACCCCCGTCCCCACTAACTCACGTTCCGCACGAATCATATATTTATCGACGACTACATAAAAATTTCTTTTTAAACATTCGCCCACTTTGAAAAAGCCGAAAAAAGACAAGTCGAAAAATCGACGATTCGCAGATATATAAATTCTTTCCTCGCGTCCCCTCTCGAGTCCCCTGGCTAAAAACAGATTCGCGAAATCTCCTTTTTCTATGAAAAAAACGCGCGGCTCTCGCACAAAAATACCACTCCACTTATTTTCCCGGGGAAGATTTTCCGTAATGACCCCAGAGCAGCCCGACGAACCGAACGAAAAGCTCCATACATCCCTCTCTCCCTCCCGGGAAATGATAAATATCAAAAGATTCTCTCGCACAAAGCCCGCTACTATACTCTCCCGCCCCCTCCTTTCAGACGCGCACTCCTTTTTTTTCTCTTCCGCTCTCTCCCAATCGATCGTGGTCCGATCCCGTATAATACGATCGTCGCGATGCTGCATTATAGATCGACGCGGAAAGTTCGCTACTCTTTTTACCGCCGCCTCCACTGCTGCTGCTGCTGGGCATAGAAAGGAAAGAAAGAAACGACGAGAACGAAAGCCGGGGGGGACTTAAGAAAGAGCAAGCGCGCAAGCCCGTCTTTCCCGGCTTGGTCCGAAAGGCCGAGAGAGAGAGAGAGAGAGAAAAAGCAGCGTATTCTCGAGCAGTAGTAGCAGCGGGGACAGAGAAGGAGAGCTTTGCCAGTCGAAGGGAGCGAGAATTCATTTCCATTAATTGCTCTCGGCTGCTGCTCTCGAACTTGGCTAAAAAGCGCTTTCCATGAGAAAATCGAAGCCGACCCCTCCCTCCCTCTCGACTAGCCTCGGCTCCTGAATAAGAGAGCCGACGCTGCATTCCTCCTTCCCCCCACCCACATCCTCTTTTCTTCCGTTGGTGTAGCGCAGCGCGTACATCTTGCCAGGTGTAGGTCTACACTTTGGACTGGAAAGGGCGGATATGCTTGCAGGGCCAGTGTTGCAGGCGCGCGGATTGCGCGCGAGAGTATGCCGGCGAGAGAGAGTAGAGAGAGCGGGAGCTGTACGAACTGCTGGCTGGAGCCGAGGCTAAATGTTGGTAATTTGGAGCACACCGGACTCCGAGCTCCCTGATTGCATTTAATTACACGTGCCCGGCGCTCTCCCTCTCTCTCTCAGTACAAGAGCCGGTGCAATTGCTACATTGTACACCCCAGGAGTCGGCCTTCCGTTTTACTCCGCTCACCCCTCGGCCGGCGTCCCTCTATGGCTTAGCGCTTCATGGGAGTCCTCGAAGCGATCCCCACGAAGCCTTCCCCGGCAAATGCTTGCTGCTGCTGCTGCTGGTCGTTTCTACCCTGCACTTCTAATTCGGCCCGTTGTCTCTGTCTCTGCCTCGGATGGATAAATTCCCCCGACCACCCTCCCACTCGACGGCGGGGGCAAGTTGTGCTTTCGTATTATCGCGACTCCTTTTTTTTCCGAACAATTTGCCGCATTCAGAGTCTCCTCCGCGGGGGCTTTTGTTAGCCGCAGCAGAGCCGGCACTTCTCTCTTTCCCTACTCCTCTCTCCGCTGCTTCTCTCTTTTCTCTGCGGGCTTTCTCGCTTGTGCGCGCCGCTTTTTTAATTGGCGCATTTGTTCGAGCGTCATTTGAACGGTGAAGTGCTGTTAGTTAAGCGGACTCGAGACGAGATTACGTGCGACGAACTGTGATTAATTGAATGTAAAGGATTTACAAGCGTTCGCGAATACGTATACGGCCCGTAGCCTTCCCTCCTCCTCCTCCTCCTCTTCCACCGCTGCCGCGCAGTTAACCTACTTTCCCAATACTCTAACAAGCTTTATTCCACACCCCACACACGCACCCAGACTCATTGCTCACTTTTATTTTTTCAACTTGGCATTATTTGCGTTCATTAAATATCACGTGTCGTTAAACGAAAGTATTTTCACAAGTGCTCTGGCGGAAAGTGAAATTATATTATAAATATATAACCTACGTACACGCTGTAAATACCGAGTACGTAATTACGAGTAAGCATAGTCGTGTAACAGCGCGCGTAACATCCGTCGCGGATTCAACACACACGCATATATTTCCAATTATCCACTCCTTTTTGCTCTTTGATTTACAATGTAATTTTGAAAAAGTGTTACCTTTCTAAATATTCGCAGAGCTCGAGCAGGCTCGTCTCCTCAAGCGGTATAGGCGTTAAAGCCGTCATACGAAGCGTAAGGGGAAGGAGGAGGGGGAGGGGGGGGCAAGAAAACCGATGAGCAAACATCAAAGGTGCCGTGCTTAATATAGTGGAAATTTTCGCCGGCAGTAGCGCGAGAATACGAGCGGCCCCTTTGCATCTACAACACTTCCATCGACGCCTACGCCCACGTGTGTACGATCCCCACACCCCTCGGCTTCCGCACAAGTCGTGATCTATTCCGCCTGCCACGCTTGCTCGCCGTTCAAAAGTTACTCTTTAACGAAGCGCAAACCTTAACTGACCGCTATTTCGTTACGGATCATCTAACCATTAGCATATTTATAATAATTAATTCTCTTTTCTTTTTTGTTTCATTAAATAATTCGCCAATTAAATTTCTCCTGAAATTCTCAATAAATTTCTATCGACAAAGCTTTGTAAAAGTAAACGATTTTTCCAGCGTATAGCGACAAGAGAGAAAGCAAAAAAAACGCTAAGTTCATTTCAGTTGGAAAATGTCTTTTGCCGCGATATTCAAAGTGTGCGTCAGCGAGTAATAAACCGCGTAGCGGGGGTTGGCGAAATCAAAGAGCAGGTCGCGGCATAAAGTGACCCTCTCTGGAGCGTGCATAAACGCGAGCGGCAGCCTTCGCATCGGAGTGGGGGATCAAGAAAGCGCGGGAGAGACGAGCGGTAAGAAAGGGAGCGAGATAAGACGCCGACTAAGGCATACAGTAAAGGAGAGAGAGAGAGACAGAGACAGAGAGAGAATGATGAGTCTGAGGGATGAGGGAGGGGTCGGGGTGGGGGTGTGCCAAGGCAAAAAGCTCGAGCAGCATCTGGCAAAGGGAAAAGGAGCGCGAGCCCAGGCAAAGAAGACTCCATAATTAATTCTCCTTCGTAATTGGACGGAAATGAAGATTAAAAAGTTCCTTGATTCGCTAATAAGAGACAAAGAGCGCGCAAAGCCATATAGCGGGACAGACGCCGCGCGAGCGCAGCGCTCGTAAGCCGAGGATAGCTCAAGAAAGCAAGAGAGAGAGAGAGAGAGAGAGAGAGAAACCTGGCAAATGAGGATGAAGAGCCGAACGACTGGGATGCCGCCGCCGCGCGGAGCAACTTATTTATGAATAAACTCCTAAGGATATATACGTATCGACTTTGGCTGCAAGGCCGTTAGGATTCATTTTTCTTTTCCTTTCTCCTCTTCTCCAAATACTCTAATCTTTAAGGAGTAAAAATGACGCGGCTTAAGCGAAAAGTTTAGTACTCGAGCTTTAAAAAGTTCGCTCGCGTATAGCGCGCCGTCTTTGAAACCATTAATTTTAAGATGAGGTCAGACTTGGTCTTACAGAATCTTTTTCGTAAATTAAGATGGAGAAATGAGCGAGGGCCGAGCGCGGACGGTCATTTGAATAATGACACGAGAGAGCTACGTACAGAGGGGGAGTTCCGGCAAAAGAGCTCGCGCGAAATAGACTGCAAAAAAAGACGAGAGCTATTTTACTGGCGTAGTGCTGGAGAACGGTAAATAGTTACGCTCGCGTTTGTTTACAATATTTACCCCCGTAAAAGCTCGATAGAGTAATAAAAGCTTTTAACATAACGTTAGGGCGCGAGGCTGCGATGCGCAGATTAAGCTGACTTTATCGGACCTCAATATGTGCATGCCTGTGCTTACGCGTGTCTATGTGTGTGTGCGTGTGCATGCTACGTATTAAAAGAATGGCAAATGGCATTTTGCCATACTTATTTGATAGCTCATAAAGACTGCGGCTAATGCATAACTCATTTCGAAAGTTGCTTATTATAACCGACACTTTTACGACGTTAACCGAACAAAAATAATCGTTCTTCCTGATTCAACTCCGGCTTCTCGTATTTTTTTGTTTTTCGCTCTTAAAGATGATTTACCTGGCAGGTGTAAAACTTGAACCCATAGCCTGTAGATTCTAGCATTGGTTTCGCGTTTAATTTCATTTAACCTAACTATACGAACTCTAATTATCAAGTGACTTATTAATATTTCATATATTGCTCAAAATATATGCTGCAAAAGCTCAAAACGGCAGTTCAATTCTAAAGCACCGACTTGCGAATAAAGTAGAAGCTTACGTCTGGCATGCATAAAGAAAAAGGAGGGGGAGGAAGGAGATTGAGCAGGTGGGCAAAACGGTCGAATAGAAGTGAGCATGGAAATTACGATAGTCGCGCAAGCTCGCTTTGGGGGAAGGAAAAACTCGCGGCGAAAGCAGCGGATTTCGGAAGCCCGCGCTCTGGCACGTGAGAGGGTGGAGGAAGGGAGGAAAGGAGAAGAGAAGGCGGAGGGGGGCAAAGGTTGGAGGTGGCGGAGGCAAAGCAAAGCCGCGGGGCCGCGTAGGAAAGTACTAGTTTGGAAGGTAAATTGGCAATTTAACAAATTTGCAAAGTTCCGGGGCTCGGCGGCTGCTGCCGCTGCTACTGCAAGAGCGGGAAACTTCAGACGTCGCGCGCGCGAGAGAGTCTCGAGCGAGAACCCGAGTCTCAGTGCTGACGTATTCCAGAAACATAAATATAACGTCATTATGCGACTTAATACAAGGCGACGTAGGTAGGAGGAGAGAGAGAGAGAGAGAGAGAGAGAGAGCGACGAGAGATAGAGAGGCTCGATGGGTGGAGAGAGAAAGAGAGAGAGAGGAGAAATCGACGGGGCGATGTAAGTGCCGGAGGCGCAGCATCTACCTTCCCGCGACTTCTTTACGTACGCGCGCTCTCGCGCGGGGGCGGGTCTTGAGCGAAAAGCCCCGGAGCTTGTAAGAGCTTGCGAGTGTGTGTGTGTCTGTGCGGGCGTTCGTGTATTTCAGCGCGTACGGCTCTCGTTCTCTGTGCGAACTCGATGGGCATTTATTTTAGACTCGAATACTCTCGATAGCTTTGACGTCAAGATTGATGGCGCTTTTATGTGAGGAGTTCTCTCTCCTTGAGCTAGTCGTCGGCAGATAAATCTCCGGCTGATTTTGGTGGAATTTTGATGAGCGCCTATATTCATCATTGCAGCAAAGGCGAGCTTTTCTTTAATTGCTCTTACTCACGGCGGGAAAAGAGCGCGGCTTTGTCTTGAATTCGCGTAGTCGACTTTTCGTTAAGACATTTCGTTGGAAGTTCTCGGGCTCTGTTGAATAAACTCTTCTTTTTTTTTCTCGTGGCTCTGGATAAAGAATAGTTCCGTGAAATAATAACTTCTACGCTAGATCAAAACTTACAAGCCCATTAAAATATTTCCAACGTTATAATCGTTAAAACGATGATTAACGAGCGCGCGTTAATACGAGCTTTTTCTCCACTCGTAAATAATAAAGTCGAAATAAGTCGGGGATTTCAAAAACACTTATCGATAAAAATTCCGCGCGATCGCTTGACCGTAGACGCGCGTAAATCAGCTGTCCGCGCAGAGACAAAAAAAATATATCGGTACGCGGTTTATATTTAAAACCCGATGAGTCAGGGCTTTATTCGCGACCCGATTGTCTCCGAATCGCGAATCCGTCCAAGGAGATATCTCTCTCTCTCTCTTTCTGTCCCTCTTTCTCTTTGGTCGGTCGGATGTCTATGCAGGCGAGGTGAGCGCACACAGCTGAGAGAGCTACGATAAGAAGGAGCGACCCGACGAGCTCGTCCCGATATAAACCCTCACGCTCTTTCTCTCTCTCTGCAGCTGCCTCGCATAAGTCTCGTCCGAAGAATAATACCCGTTGCGTAATGCCGCGATCTCTCTTTCTCTCCTCTCCTCTGCTGCTCTCTCGGCCACTCCAGATTCTGCCGTGAGCCGGTCGGCCGAACTTGCGCCAAAATTAATCGTTTGTGTTCTTCGGGAGGCAAGTTTTTGAGCTAGGCTTCATTTAGCATTGCTCTCTCTCTCTTTCTCTCACTTTGCTTCCTCAACATTTCTACCATTGTTAATGGCATTTAATTCTACGAAGCTGAATCTTTTTCTTGGCATTACTGCAAATGCGTTTCTTTTTTTTTGGGTAAGCAACGTGCGAAGATATTACGTTTAAGACATTGGAATAGTCAATTAACCGATTTTCTTCAACGGTATAAATTAACAAGATTTTCACGTGCAATTATTTAAAATAGTGCAGTGATTTTATTCTCCTTTATGTTACTCTTGATACTATTCTTTGGCCACTTAACAAGGAACGCGAATTAAATTTTGCTTTTACGACGCTGTAAATTTCTCAACTAATTACATTATTTTCATTTTAAAACAATCAAATTTGCCTAAAAATAAAGCTAACGAACCCGTTAAAACTGTTAGAACCAGGTAATTACATTACCCTTTATTAATAATCAATTCAGTCTCGACACTCAAACAAAATCGGTCAAATCTCAATAAACACGAGCGTAACTCAAACGCAGCGTTTGATACGACCATTACTCCTAATACCAACAAGCAATTTGCCAAGCGACATAAACCGAGGGGAATCAGACATTTTTTGCGACAATTACGACCACTTGTCTTGAAACTAAGCGTCACTCCGTCAGCTGACACTCTCACCCTCTCCCCTCCCTATCCCCTAAAAGTCTATGTAATAGAGCAAGCAAAACGATTAGAGCTCAGTGGGTTCCATATAGCTCGTACATGCAAGCAAATGCTCACATGTATATGTAGGTATCCAGAAATAGACCGCCCACTGACCGAGAGCAAGAGGTGGAGAATATGAGAAAACACGTGCGGTCTCGAGACGGTAAAAGGCCTTTTTACTGGTCGACTGAATTGCAGCTTTTTTTTATTGCATTACCGAGCTTTGACTCGTGCGAGAGACGAATAACGTATCATTCGTGACGTGCAACAGCACATTTCCAATGTATTACTTTTTGTTTTATAACCAGCAAGTCATAAACGACTTATCGTCATCTTACTTATCCCTCTTCGCAAAAATTCCGACAACGAGACCGGAACAATTAATTACAGCCAAATTACGTAAGCGCGAATACCGTTAATCTTCATGAATAACGTCGAACGTATAAAATTTGTATCTCAGCCAAACAAATATTTACTAGCACACCAAAGAGAGAGAGAGAGAGAGAGAGAGAGAGAGAGAGAGAGAGAGAGAGCCGGCCAGCAAGGGGGGGGCTTGCTCCTACTGCTCTCTCGCCGCTTCTCTCTGCAACGTACTATATCACGGGCTCTCGAGAGAAAATTAAATAGGTTAATCTACAAGAATAACAACATTGAATTTACTTAGCGCGCGTAGCAATTTTACTTTAATACACTTCCGGCCCAGTCGTTTCTCCTTATAACGCTCTCTCTCGCTCTCATCCCAACCATACGCGAGTCATCGTTCGCACCCAAAATCGACGTAATATATTTTCCAAAAAGGCGGCTTATCAAAATACGCCAAGATTTTACTTGCGTCCCCGGGGATAAAATTGAAGCAAAAAAAAAGAAAAGAAAAGAGGAAAAATCGATCGCTTTCGCGACGCCTACCGGTAGCCGCAGTAGTCCAACGCCAGCAGTCCAACCGAATCGAATCTCGAGCGCACAAAAACACAATAGCATTGCGCGAGCGAACTAAAGAGAGAGAGAGAGAGAGAGAGAGAGAGAGAGAGCTGTGTGCAGTTGGACGAGGGGGCGGCGGGTGTTGCAAGCGCCCGAAACGAGAGAGGGAGAGAGGCCACGGGAAATACAATAACGCCGCGAGGAGGAAAAATCCAATTCGATACGCGAAATAGAAAAAGCGTTTATCCGCGTGCGCGCGCGGGCGCGGCTAGACAAAGGCCTTCTCTCTCTCTCTCTCGGGCTATAAGCCTCTCTCGCTGATGCTGCCGTTGCTGCTACTGCTGCTGCTACCAAGAGCGTAGAAGGAGGCGGATGAGTATAGGGGGACGATCGATAAGCGGCCGTCTCCGGGATGCTGGAGCGAGGTGAATCGAGGGGGGGGGGGGATAGAGCCGAAGACGGCCCGGCTGTGTACACACGCGCTCGGCCGATACACGCAGGGCTTCGGCGCTTACGCTTATTTACCTTAAATTTCGGAAGCAGCGTCCGGTTTATTATTAATGCGCACACACGAGGCAGTAGCTGCTGCTACTACTACTGCCCCTCTTCTCTTGCTGTGGCGAGAGAGAGAGAGAGAGAGAGCCCGAGTAAGTCGCGTTTTCGCCGCTTAATAATACGCTGGGGCGGTAGGCTAGTGCGAAGGACCGCACTCACCTCTCTCTGTCTTTTCACGAGAGCCAAATCGGTAGGAGGGAATGGTTATAGGCGCGAAACAGAAGTGCCGGGAGGGAGGGCGAGAGTAAGAGTGAGCGGTGGGAAAGCCGAGGTAGGAGGCGGAGGAAGCGACGCTGGCTGGAGCTCGAGGGAGCGGAAGCCGAGCGAGTCGAAGAAAGCAGGGAAGGGGGAACATCCATCTCTCTTGACAATCCCTTTTTGCATCCCCGGCCCATCTCTCCTCGTATAGTCGTTGTCGTCGTCGTAGTCGTCGTTCACCGTCGTCTACCCGGCAGCGCAGCTATGTAGCGCTTCACCGCCGCCTCCGCCGCTCCGGAGCTGCCTCGACGATTCAGGCGCCTTTCGCAATTTATCATCCGTCGATTAATTCGTACCGAGATTCCTTCCCTCCCTCCCCCCTGCCCCTCTTTCCTCCTTCCACATTCTACCTCTCGCTCTCCCTCTTTCTATCCAGCGTTGCATCTGCCCTCTCCGCTATATCGAGTGGCGCGAGACTCGTTTACCCCCGAGGCGCTCTTTTCCAATGACACTGCGAGGGCGAAAGAGAGAAAGGGAGAGAGGGAGTTTGGAGGTTTAGTGGAGGAAAAAGCGGGGGTTGGACGGGGGATAGGTAAAGAGGATGGGACGCTCGACTTGGGAATTAATCTCGGAAGACGATCATATGCCGGCTGGAAGTAAATGGATTAACAAAATTTGTTGCGATTGCGTGAATTTTCGCGAAAAGACTTGGAATTTATGGAGCCCCGGGACTCGTCGAAGAAGCTTTGATAACGAGATTCTCGCGTTCAGCGCCAATGTAAATCGCAATTGCCGGAAGCCTTTAAAGGGCGACTGCTGCTGCTGCTGCCGGCGCTACTGGCAACCTTCTACTCTACTGAGATGTAAGAAGACGAAGACCGTCCTTAATGAGAGTGGCTTTACAGTTATAGGGGCGCAAAGCGCGCTAAGGCGTTCGTCGATTCTATTCAGCAAACGAGATGCTGCCGCCCCTGCCTGCACACTCGTTTGGAAAAAAAAAACGTCGGGCGGAAACTGCAAAGTCCCTTTGACCCGGATTCTCATGATGTACATTTGAAATAATTACGCAAAGTTAATTCTAATCGAATATCTAACGGATTATGTAGATAGCCTGCGACGATCGATTCTACTATTATATACACAGATATATATGCATATTTTCATCGAATGGAAAAGCACAATTTGAAATAAATGTGCCCGGCGCAAATGCTCATCGACAATCCGTCGGGAATACCAACTAAAATGAAGGAACGAATCGAAAAATATCAGCTCGTCACTTTAAGCATCATTTAAAATTTCACGTGTACACAGCCCACGTACACACACAAGCCAAAAATATCGAGCTTTCACCGGTATTTTCAATGGTGGGGAGTAAATGAGAGAGGGAAAATCGGTCAGGACATAAAGGGAAAAGAAAAAATTGATCAGGCTCTTTCGCTTTAAATAATCGAGAAGATACCGAGCGAGCCCCAATCCATCAGAGCTCTGCTGGTAGAGAGAGACGGAGAGAGAGAATGCGAGAGCATTCTCACTCTTTTTCCAATGGGCGTGCGTCATCGCTTTGACGCTTTAATGCGAACGACGGCGCTTTCGAGAATCGAAAGCCGCTAATCGTTTTCGCGCCAGAGCTTCATCTCCCTCTCTACCATGCCACCCTCCCCTCCCCCTTCTCTCTCTCACTCTCTCTCTCTCTCTCTCCTCTCTCACTCTTCACAGGCTATATCCACAAGAACGAAAGAGCTCCAGCTCTTTCGATCCCTCTCTCTCTCTCGCTCTCGCTCTGTTTAACGATACAAACGTCGCTTTCGCATTTTCACCTCTCTGCCACACCCCTACGGTCAGTACGTATTCGACTCTCGAGTGCATTTCACGTTCGCGTGCGCGCGCGTGTAGAGGGGACAGATGGGGTCCAGTATCGGCAGTGGTCGGTAGAGAGAGGGGGGGAGGGGGTCAGGAGCTAGCGTTTGACGCTGCGCATCGAATTTTTCGCTGATTCGTACCCGCGACTCAGCGAGTTCCAATTACCGTTGCCTGGCTTTACGCTGTACACGCCAACGCGGGAGAGAAAGAGAGATCGAGCAGGGGGTGAGACGGCTGATCTCGTTGGCTAACGAAAAAATGCAATTTCGATGCGGCCGCGTTGCCGAACACTTGGATTTTTTTGGATCGACAGGAAGCGAGAAAAGGCGGGGGGACTAAATGAAGGAAATTTGCGAGTGTGTAGAGCTGCGCAGCGGGTGAGACGCGGAGTGTGAACAATGACCTCGTGGCTCACCACTTGACCCTCTCTCTCGTCCTCGCTCTGCATAGATTATTCTTTTATATAAAATATATACCAAAGCCGATATGAACAAATCGATTCTTTTGTTTTGTCAGCTGCAGTTAAGGTCGCGCACGCTCCGCATGGGAAATTGCAATGCCGTAGCATTTGGGAGGTCCACCCTCTCTCCCCCCCCCCATCACCCCCTATTTCAACCGCACGTAATTTCGAAATAGAGGCCTGCCCGCCGATAAATTAAATCGAGCGTATTGTCTACTGAATTGTACGATTATTCGCAGCCATTATGATTTAATCGTTTGTAAAGAATTAATTATGTAAGTGCAACGGCTAGATTCGCTAAGTGATTTGCTGCAAATACGTTGGGCTTGAATTTTTCCATTTATTTGTTGCTTCAATGTTTAAAATCCATTGAAGCACGTAGTTTTGAAAATACGAACTCAAGCGGTTAAGAGCGCGCCTATACGTGTTAAGCGTTACAAAGGAAGAAACTTATTTTTCTCGGGTGCGAGAAAAACGAGTAGCTGTTTCAAGAGAAAGGAATGACAAAGATTAACGCGCAGTTCGTAAAAAGGGCCTCTCAATAAACCTTTTGGTGGAGCAGAGCTATCATGCTCGACTTTGGCTTATCCTTGGCTGGCGAACAAGTGACAAAAATCCGACGTGCGGCTCGGCGATTTTTTCGGATTTACAAGCGAGAAGATTACGAGACAGGCCATAGCTCTCTTTCAGCAAAACGTTCGACGAAATATATAAGCACTGAGTGGAAACTCCTTATTTCCAACTGTAACGAAGGAACACTGAAAACGAACCCAAGTATAGCGCTCTTTTTTACGCGCCGCAAAATTTTGGTAAAGACAAGTGGAAACAGCACTTACGAGGTCTATAGGTAGGGTCTGACAGACAGGGAGTCTGCCGCGGCAAGAAGCAAAGAACGCGAATGAGAAAAAGGGAGGAAGTGGTCGGGGTGTCGAACAAAGGCAAGAAAAACAGCCGAGCTTTTCTCCCGAGATCTCGGCGATTTTTCAAAGAGCTACACGGCCCACAGACACGCACCGCCTACACGCACACACGCTCGCACACATGCTAGTAGTCGGGGTCGTGAGAGCGCGCGCGCGTGGTTTCCAACGTTGATTTCCAATTCACTCCGCGTCGTGTGCTTTCTCCCCCCCTCCCTCCCGGGCGTCTCTAACCCTCCTCGCGATCTATCGCGCGCGCCTTTCCTTTTGCCGTCGTACTCCCAGCTCTCCGCCGTGTTCTTCGCTCTCTCTCTCTCTCTCTCTCTCTCTCTCTCTCTCTCTCACTGCGAGCGCCTTTGTCGACTGCACTCGCGCGGCGGCGGTGGGACACGACAGATGTAGAGGCGCGTTCGCGAGTACAGCAGTGGAACAGCCGCTGAAGAGGAAAAGTATAAGGAGGAAAAGGAGTCGTCGTATAGCCGCGTTCGATTTTCCTGTCCTCGTCTGACGCTTGCCCAAAAAACTAGCTATTTTTGTCGGCGTGTATAAGTCACGACTGCGTGTCCAAGCGTGTATACGTGGCCGGCTGTCAACGCTATAGCCTCTTGTTGCTTTGTGCTCGCCTCTTTCGTTTACTCATCGGTGTATTCGTACAGAGCCTCGAGCATACTGGCCCCCCGATGATTTACGCGACGAGGAAGTTTGCCGCGCGACAATTTAATTAACAGAGAGCCTCACGACTACTTGGCTAAGAGAGGGAAGGAGGGAGCCTTTGTATCGCTTTCGTACTAGGGTGCTTTGCTGACGTGCTGCTGCTACTGTCGCTATAGCGTCCCCGAGTTTCGTGTGGCTAGTATATAGAGTACGAGAAACGCGGGAGTCGCACGGCTGCCTGCCTGCTATAGTTGCCGAAGTGTAGACGACGATTACCTTGGCTTCGGTTGAGGTTGTGCAGTTTTTCGTGGTGCAATTTTGTGTTTTTACCGGATGTTGATTTCTGGCGAATTTTTGGAAATTTTCGATCGCTTGGCAGTTGGAAAAAGCAAGCGAGGCTTTCGCTCGAGGGATAAATTGTACAGCTTATGTAAGTCATTGCGCTACAGCGAGAAAAAGGGAAAACTTCACGTCCGCGCGCGTCTAAGAAATCCGTGGAAAAGTTACGAGACAGTGCTTTTTTACCTCACTCTCTCTGTCCCTGTCCACGTGTGTGCGACTTTACGGATACTGGAAATTCTGTCCGAAGTTTTCGGTTCGTAAGTCAAATGTTCGGAAACAAAAAGAGCAAGGGGGGAAAAACGGGGGCAAAAAAAGGGATACGAAAGTTAAAATCTCTCTTCTATGAGATGATAAATTTAGCGCGTATTTATATGGTTCGGCATTTTACGTAATAGTCGAGCATAAATTCAAAGGATAAAAATAAAGAACAAGTCCAAGAGGCGAAACTTATCTTCCAGTCTGTTTATTAGTAGAAACACAAGTTGAGACGGTATAGAGGCGGGCGAGAAAGAGATAGAGATGGCACAAGCGACATTTTAACAAGGAAGATTTATATAAACTAGTTATAAGGCTTTATGCAATTTTCTAGCTGAGTACATCGCAAAGGTTACGAAAAAAAGATATAGAGAAGTAGCATGGAAAGAAAGAGAGAGGAAAGTATAGGAGGGGTGCACGCGCCAACTTCGTGGAGTTGGGTATGGGAGCAGAGGGAGAGAGAAAGAGAGAGCTAAATAAAAGGATGTGTTTTGGGGACGGGCGGGGTTAAAGCGCGGCCCGCTCAAAGGACCCGCCGGCTGATGCTATTAGCGTGGCTGCATACACAGCGCGCCCCCTCCTCTAGCCGCCCCCGCCACTAGCGTTGCCGCCGCCGCCGCCTCCAAGCAACTCCGCCTATGTCACAGTTCAGCGACAAGGCTTTAATCCCCAGCGCGCCGCCTGATTATAATCTCGTCAGCGAGTTATGCCGTTAGAGCTCCCTACCGAGCCTAGTCTCTCTCCCTCTCTCGGCTTCTCTCTCCCTGTGGCGCGCGAGCGTGTGCTATACCAACGTCTCCATAACCAGCGCATGGCAAGGACGTCCGCTGCTAAGCTCGCGAACGCCTGCTTGTATGTGTGCTGCTCTGGTAGATAGGCGAAAATACGAGAACTGCCTATTATAAGGATTGTAGCTGCAAGCTGATCTTATGGCATTAGAGGAAGCAAGGGGGAAACGGTGAGCCGTGAGAGAGTGGACTAGACTTGCTGCGTTTTCACTGAACTGCTCTGCTATGCACAATGCTTATTTTTTTAGTTGTTCGGGTGTAGGATATATCACAATACGAATAAAGATACGTCCTAAAATTGTGGTTGATATTGTTTACTCGAAGATAATTTTTTTTTATAATCTATTCGCGCATCGGCATTTAACAAGAATTTCGTCGCGTTCTTTCAATAACATTAAAAAAAATTGTCAAGTCACGAATGCCTGTTCACCTATTTTTATTGAAAATAATGAAAAAATATTCTCATATTTTGAACTTTTTTACCACGATAAAAAAGAAAAGGAGAAAATTTCCAGTAAACTTTCTTTTCAGCTTTACGAAATGTATCTTATAAAATAGGTCAACTGAAAAAAAATTTCTCAAATAATAATGGCGTTTAGATATTGATATGTCATTATTCCTTTCAAGACTTTTTGACACTTTACAAAATCTAAATGTAATAAGTGTATGAAAATACGTGTCAGGTCCGAACCTACCCTCTACCGATTGTGAAGTCAATTATGTCACTTTATATAACTCAATGATTAATAATTTAAGAGTCATTTTGAAAGTAATATTTAAAATTAAAGTTTATTAATAACAATATTTTTAAAAAAGCTACGCTTATGACAATTGAAAAAAAAGAGTTATAAAGTAAAAAAGAATTCTTTCACTAATACAGCTAAAACTGTAATTCATTCTTGCTGTCCAAGAAACTCAAACAGTTTCATAGTTAATTAAATTAATTAAACAAGAAACACACCTTGCTGAAAGTTGAAAAAAACTAACCTCCCGGCGATCTGTAACGCAATACTTCACAGTCTTATTCGCGAAGGGGCTGAAAAAAGTGCAGCAGCATTGTGCAGCCGGTGCTCTTTCTTTCCCTCTCTCTTGTCATGATTAATTCCGGAGAGCAAGAGGGGCAGGGCTGATTCGCCTAATGCTCTCGCTTCTCCCCAAGAAAGTCCTCCGCTTTTCTTTGCATTTCTCCTTCTCACTTCTTATCTGTGGTCCTTACAAAGATTGTTGTGTTTCGAGTAATTCAAATTTATCATCGCGAAGACGTATTTTGGAACTGGCAGAGCAACTTTTTACAAATACACGAATTTCGATAATTCTCATTGAAAAATCAGAACCGTACACTTGACAGTAATTTGAAATTTACCAGTTTTTATAGAGGGCGGAGGTACAAATTTACAGAGGCTCAAATCTCTGGCGCCGTTTCTATTGTCGTATCTGTTCTCCTTTTGTCTAATGACGAAAGTGAAAATATAATCGCGAGCAGCCGAGAACGGCTTGAGGGGGGACCGACGACGTCGCCACGGACAAAGGAAGAAAAAGGAGTAGCCGAGCGAGCTGCGCGGGGCTCGGCGAGCAGAAAAGAGAGAAAAGGGATGGCCAAGCCGCAACGAGAAGGAGAAAAAGGATGGGGGAAGGTGGTGATGGTGAGCTGGTGGTGGTAGAGAGGAACGATCTCGAGCTCTGGGAACGGAGAAGACCATCCATTTCGGATAATGACGCCACTCCCGCGCGGGATCGCGGGATTAAGTAATTTTTCTCAACTCCGGAGAAATAGAATTTGCCGGATGGAGCCTTCCGTCTCCCTCTCTCTCGGCCTCCCCCCGCGGGGACTCTGCTTTTTCTCGCTTTTCTTTTCTCACCTTCAACCACGACCAACGACGACACACACACAGAGAATCACGCTGAAAGATGAGTCGTAGCGCACGATCTTTCCCTATCGTTCGCGCACCTGCCGATCTGCGACCAGCTCGCGAAATGACCTATTTTCCAGAAACTCGCGTCCAATATCCAATCTCGATAATCGATCGCAAAGTGCTCGTAAAACCTTGGCGCAAGCATACACACACACATCCACATACTCGGTCGCCCTGCTATTCCCCACTTGGTATAGCTCTTGGGCTTTAGCTACGCGCGAATCCTGTGCCCGTACTACTCCTGGACGATCATCCCTCGCGAAATGCAATAATGCCCGCGTCGAGCGATTTACATCGAAATTACATGTACAATATCGCCGCTGAGTGCGGCATCCACGAGTGTAGGCGGAACGGAGATAGCGATAGAGAGAACGAGCGGTTCGGTTTGCGGGGCGACGGGGAATTCTTTAGGGTTATGATTGCGTGCGAGAGCGGTAAAAGCGAGAGCGCTGCGCGCGCGATAAAAATGCCGCAGTTACGCGGAGCTTGAAGAGAAAGGTGAGAGAGAGAGAGAGAGAGGAGAGGGAAGGCCCGCTGCGCCAAAGTCGATTTCCACAACGAGTTTTCGTATTTAAATGGGGATTTAAATCACGCGGGGCTTTGGAGATTACGGTCCGCCCTGGCTTATTTCGAGAAAGAGCGAGAGAGAGAGAGAGAGAGAGAGAGAGAGAGAGAGAGAGAGACTGTGAGCGTTGGTGAGCAGAGGGGGGTTATGGGGGCTCGATGTTTTTTATGGCGGGGACGTAGGCAAGTGACCTTGCGCCTGAATTTATAACGAATGCGGGTAATCCCATTTTTACCGGCTATACCGCTAAACGAGCAAGAGAACTTCTAGGACTGGGGGGAAAAAAATCCTCGCGCAATCCTATGGCTTTTCGTTTTTTTTATTCGGCCTCGGGACTTTTTTGAAATTTAGTGAGCTGAAACTAGGCGCGAACAACTAAGAATCGACATACTCGACTTTCTTATGGCCTTCTATTTCTATGTCTTATTGCCCGGTGTTGGATTGAAACTTTTCTTAAGTGCAAATAATTACAAGTCCACGAGAAGACGGGGTTCGTCAACGCCTGTGGGAAATGGAAAGAAATGTGGGAGCATGGAAGAAAGAGATGGATTGCTCGGGGGTGGAGTCGGAGGGGGAGGCTACAGCCTGGCAGATCATGATGTGATGATAATGATAAAGAAAAAGAGCAAACACGCTCGGGCGCGATAAATAAAAGAGGCACGAGTGAGAGACGCTCGCTTGTCGGCGGCCTTCATTTCCGTCGAGACAGTCCCGAGAGCCCGTCATTCCTGCACAGTCACGCGCGACTCTTGGACTTTCTTGGGCCCTTCGTACACACCTGTCTTTCTCTTGGTGCGTGGCGTGTGTGTCCGTCTTTGCACGTTAGTCTGCGTTCGAGTCCGTTTGCTCATGCCGCAATCCCCGACGCGAGTCAGTCTTCCGGCTGCGATGAAGAACGAGAATCAAATGCTGATAGCCATAGCCAGTCAGCCCGAGCTTTTCGATTCTCTCGACGCTGTATTCGGCGCAGGACGTAGGAAGCAAAAATGTTTGGACGATCTAGTCAGCGAGCTCAACTGTTCAGGTATACGCGCGCGTGGTGCAATCGATCATGACTTTCTCAAATGACTTATCGCTGTTTCCCGACAATATGATGCGTTTCGTAACGAACATGAACTTGTTTTATTACGGTTGCATCGTTAGTTTCATCGTACTCTTTATCTTCTGCTTATTCTGCTGCTGTTGGCCGGAGAATCGCAATGTACGCTACATGTAAATAAAATGAAAACGTGCGTTTCTCAGCCGAGGTATTGAAGAAGGTATGGCAAGCGGCCGGTCGAAACGAGAAGGAGAAAAAAGCTCTCGCTAAGGAAGCCCCGGCTGAAACGCGGCCAAGATCAACTAGATCGAGCTCGACCGAGCCAAGAGAAACTCGCCGCTCGACGCGATCCCAGTCAATAGACAAGACCATTTCCATCGCGGCAACGTCTGTGTAAATATTCAATCTTATCTCGAGAAAATAATTATTGGCTAAATTCCAAGGCCCTGCCGCTCCCCCCTCTCTAGCCGCACAACTTCTACCTTTATTATTCTGTTGTCCTAACAAAATTAAATATCATCGGCATTAATAATAAAAAAAAAGAAATTCTTGAAATATAAAAAAAATAAATAAAATCGTACAGCGAGAGCACGGACAACAGTTGCGCCAGCAGCATGTGCGGCTCGCCGCGATCAGAGGACGGCCGGCAGCAGCAGCAGCAGCAACAGCGGAAGCGCAAGTCCTCGCGACGGAACCTCTATTCCATTAACGAGGGCGACATCAATCTCGACTCTGAGGTGCAAGTCGGCAGCGTTACCACCACGTCGTCGGCAGGAGCTGAGCTGACGCAGCAACCGAGCCTGAAGTCAGGCCAGAAGCAGAGGCGAGCCGCCGAGACTGCTGAGGAGTCGGGAAAGCCACAGCGGAAGCAGCAGCAGAAGGAGGAGGAGGAGGAGCAGGACGAAAAGCAGCAGGCAGAGGTGGTGAAAGCCGAGGACAATGTCAGCGACAGCGGCAGCGCCGATCATCGCCAGCCGGCAGAGCCCACGGTTACGACCCTCGACGAGGCAGCCCAGACGACGCGCAGGCCAGCCAAACGTACTCCTCGCTCCCATAAAAAGTCAGTTTAACAAGCACTCTCTCTCTCTCTCTCTCTCTCTCTCTCTCTCTCTCTCTCGCTTTCCCTCTGCCTTCTATGTTCTCTTTTAGCACGTTGGCATCGATTCTATTTTTTTTAATTCTGATATAATACGTAATTAAATAAGGTCGGTTGAGGTTAGAGTTTGGCTTGTAAACACGATGTGTATAAAATTCAATTTTCGTGTTTCTATTCTGCTTTTGTTATTTTTCAACGGATAAAAATAGATTATGGTAATAACTTTCTCGATAATATTATCTTGAGTAATAACTTGAACGAATTAGCATTGGCTATGTAACCTGTCGGAAGGAAAGGTTATCTCTTGGTAAAAAAAAAGAAAGAAATAAATGCCGGCAGATAAAAAAATAAGAAATTTTTATTAAATCTGCAAAAGCTATTCTAATTAAACGTCCCTAAAAGAACGAATAAAATGAAAATCAACAAGAGCTCGTAACTTCCCGCATTTTAATACGGCCAAAAATTCTCTAATAAAATCCCTCCTAGTGCTCAGCTTCCTCTCTGCCTCCCTCCCTCTCATTCGCTTTCTATGTATAATAGAGACTGGCTTTAATTAAACCACCACGCATTTTACGCATCCATAATGGCATTCAAATGGATTCCAAATCGCTTGGCCCGTAATCATCCCAACTAATTAATTAACCCCCGCGATAACTCGAGCACAAGCAAAAGCATAAAGTACAATCGAGGAGAATCCGCTCAAAAGGTAAAATAAAAACTATTCTCGTCGCCAGGTACGTAGAGAGCAAGTGCGCGATTCGCTTCTCTGAGCCCGGGTTATCGACGTCGCGCAACGGCTCTGGCAACCAGCGCCAGCTGTCCATCCGCCAAGGGGGCATCGCTGCTGGCAAGCTATCCTCGAATCCCGAGGAGTCAACGCGACTGTTCTTCGAGAGCATTGGGCTTACAGTCATGAATTTCCCCCAGCACCTTCAAGCTACAATCAAGGCTCAAGTCTCCGAAATGGTTCACGAGATAGAGTTTCAATTATCCACACCGGACGATCATGAGCTCAACGACAAGAGCATCAGCGTCGCGTCGTAGATCGTATTGTCATTTACTTCAAGCTTTTCAATTGTCGTTTATCGTTTATGAACTATGTTGCCTGACGAGTTTTGTGAAACTAAGCTGTTACGTTTAAGGTTGTGAATTCACTAATTATGTAGACATTAATGATTTATAAACTAATGGAAAGTTAAATTCTTTTGACTTGATAGATGTTAAAAGTTTGCAAGGATACGTTTATAAATGGTTTAATTAGATATAGAAAGATTTGATAAGATTTATCATCGATTATTGTTCGCGAGAGCCCGTTAATGTATCGACGTTGAAATAAAAGTTTTAATTGAAAACTATAAAAATTTCTCGCAGCGAAACCTCCACGCGCTATCGATAATAATTAACACAACTTTACTATAAGAAATTATGAAATTTCATAAATGTTGAAAAATCTCCACATTACGGTTATTTTCTACCGCTTCGATAATCAAATCATCCAAGTTAATTCTCCGTTCGCCATCAAAGTGAAAAGAAAATGTTAAATCAATTGTCAGGAAAAAGAAAAAGATGTACACCAAAGTACAGGGATCACGTAGCATAAAACGGAGAGTTGAAGCGGTGCCACTCGAAAATGAAAGCTCCCCCTACCGAAAACTATAAAAATTCTTGGCGCGCGCCGCGAAAAAAGGAAGAGCCAGAAGCAAGAAGAGCTAAAATCAAGAGAAAGAAAAAGGATAAAAGTGAGCGAGAGAGAGACGAAGTAGCGCAGATGAGAAGGGAATTTTTCGTGCCAGGCCGATGAAAATTAAAAGCACGAATGCCGCCCGCGGCTTTATCGCGTCCTTCTTCCACAAAGCTTCGATAGTAGTACGCCGGCGGCGAGACGTACGTGACCTTCATCATTACCGGAAGAGCGCCCAGGCCCCCGAGGAAATAAAATGAGTTTCCGTCGGGAGGGCCGCCGCGATCTAGCAAGAGTTCGCTTTGCGCGAGCGTTAAATCGGACACGAGCTATCGCTGAGATGGATTATCCACCGAGTGACTACGAGAAAGGAAGAGAGAGAGAGAAAGACCGATTCATCGATCAAGCGGCAAGCTGTTCTCGCTACTCAAGCCTCCTGCCGCTCTCCAGATGTAAAGCTGATATTCTCAGCAGCCAGCGCGAAAGTCGATAAATTCGAAAAATCGCGTTTCTGTATCGCCCGCTTGTATATTTTATCAAAATGCAGAAGAAAAACAAGTCGCGCCGTGTTCCGCAACTTTTGTCGGATTAAATTTTCTAATTGCGCATCAAGCTCTGATAAATACGCGGATGTGTAATTATCCGCGTTTTCGAGGTAAAAAGGTATAAACTGCGAAATTATTAAGTGCGCTTGATTAAAGTTTTGTTCGTAACTTCACTTATAATACTAAATCAACGCGCAGGATAGTTTTAGCACGAAATGATGAACGAGCGATATTCAGAAACACGTACAATGCTAAAGTGGCTGACCTCTTTTTCTGACAAATTTGTTACGATCCGAGCATTAACAATATAGCCTCCAACCGTTTATGCATCTGTTAATTCTCGTTATATAATTATACAAAAAAGTACCAAAGATTCTCTTTCAATTTTCATTCCAAATCTAAAATCACGATATTCAAATTGAAACTCTATCTTTCCATTGTCAATTGCATTGTTCAATACTCGGATGATGATGAGGAGAGTAAGTAACAGGGAGGGAAGCACCGAAACATCCGCAATCAGCTTAGTTAAACCCAAGTGCCCTTATCGATCCGAGGCTCGCGAGATAGGGAACTCGTGGAAGCCCAATTCCACAGTCGTACGTTGTTTCCTCCTCTGTACTTCGTAAGCCCTCCAGCCAGCCCTTACCCTCCTCTAGCTCAATGCTGGAAAGTCGCGGCGGAAACGGAGTGAACGTCGCGCAGCTGGAGTATACAGTCTGACCGTATGCCGAGTCGCGCTACTCGCCTAGTCCAAAGGATTTTCATCGCGCCGCGCGCGTGTGTGTGTGTGGTTTTGCCGATTTCCCCGACGACTGCTCGACCAAGTTCGCGGCTCATTACACTTTCATGCGTCGTCGTCGCCGTCGCCGTTGTCGTCGGGCTGCCTCGGCAAGTGGCGAAGTTAGTTTCGAAAAGGCAACCGCCGAGTCGCCTACGGCTGTTCTATCTCCCACGGTAGAGGATAGAGAAGAGAGAGAGAGAGAGAGAGAGAGAGAGAGTGAGAGTCGGCCGAGTTTTCCATGAAATTTTCATAAATTTGTCGACGACAACGACTTAACGCGTTTATGCGAGAAACTTCAGGCCTACAAAGTATTCTACTCCCACTCTCTCTCTCTCTCTCTCTCTGCCCCCCTCTCTGTCTTTGACCGCTGCTGCTTTGCCTGCGGCGGGT
The DNA here is from genome assembly GCA_030522585.1 of Anagyrus pseudococci. Classification (NCBI taxonomy): domain Eukaryota; kingdom Metazoa; phylum Arthropoda; class Insecta; order Hymenoptera; family Encyrtidae; genus Anagyrus; species Anagyrus pseudococci. The sequence goes on along the minus strand of JAPYYQ010000173.1, from coordinate 19,050 downwards.
ATCGTACTTTTCGTCGGCCTCTTTACTTTGCACGAGTTCGCTTTGTCGCGGCCGAGGCGAGAGAGTTTAGTCACCGGCAGCATACCCCCCCCCCCCCCCCCCCCTTCCTACCATCACACAATCCCCTCGTTGCCTCGCGGCTGAACCTCCAAGCTTCCGACGATTGCAAATTGCGACTCCTCTTTGGCTGTTCTTGTAAATTGGATTTCTTTGCTTCTCTCGCGATAAAGTAAAAAAGAGGAAAGCAATTGCCACCTTTCGCATGGCGCCTCGTGCTTTTTTGCAAGGATTTTACGCGATGGAAATAAAGGCTCTTTGTTACTAATCGCCTTTTTGTCGTATACCTAATTGTATCCGGCATTATTCTCGCGACACAACGTTAGTAAAGCCGCTGATGTAATTGAGCTTGTAACGTGAAAGTTTCGCAGGTCTCGTTTGAATAAATTTTAAAAGAAAGTACTTCGTTAAAGTAAATGATCAAACTATCCGCTAAATGAAATTTCGTCAAGCTTATTTCATGAATAATTCGACGTGATCCCGCATAACTTATGGATGGTAATAAAACTTTTATAATGTCCAACAATTATCTAATACATAAATATGAAAAATGCTTTTCCATTTATACGTAGAATTCTTTTTAATTCAATCGATAACGTGAATAAAGTGCAAATTAAAACTAAATATCTTGCAATAGCCGAGACGCAGGTTGTATGAAAAAAAAAAGAATTCTTTTCTACTAAACCGACGCGATAAAAAAGTAATTCAAATTAACAAGCTCTATACACGGACGTCCATCAAATTATCTCCATCGCAGTTAGAAAATCACACGAGGCAGGCACACGTTATAAATTATAAACAAGCACATCGCGTGACAAATTCGCATTTAATAGAACGACTCTATATATATATCGATAAAGAAGGAGAGAGAAAGAGACATTGGTATAGAACCCGGCAGCGGCCATTATTCTCGAGAAATTTGTGTAACAGGTTGTTAACTTTATCGCGTCCTATTCATTCTCGCTTTGGAGCGCGAATACTTGTTGCTTACGTCTTCCTCGACCATAAAGAGAAAACATCGGGCATCGCATGGGGTAGGGGGTGGCCCCGTAAAAGAAACATTCCCAAACTCCGGAGCCTATACCGAATCCGCGTTCAAGCAGCGGCACTTGGCTCCTCGTGCCAAGGCTCTGCTGCGCTACACGCGCAATCTCTCCCCGTAGCTTTGGCCAGGGTGCCAGAGCAATGGACGCAGACAGAGACAGACCTACCTTGATGTGAAGAAGGTAAAGGATCTCCTCATTTTTCCTTGGAGCACTAATGTTTCCTGCGTGTCGGGCCGGACTCGACAAGCGCGCGCTGCCAGCAGCTCCTGGCCCGCGGCTGCAGAGTCGAGAATTCAGCCGAAGCCTCTCCGAGCAGTACTAGCTCTGCTCCCCGCCTCCTGCTGCTGCCCGCCCCCGCAACCTCGTAGCCCGGCGGCCTCTCGGCTTTAGCTCTCTCGCGCTCGGCCACGAGCCGGCCTCATGCGTACGCGCATCGAGGCATCCTCATCCAGCTCTCTCGGTCTCTCTGCTCTTTTGAAGCACTCCAGGCGAGCGGCCAAAGCGTCTGGGCCCTCCGGTCAGCTCAAGCCGAGCTCGGCCCTCGTCCCCGGGGTTTGCGCATGCCGTTCCTACTACTGCACTGCACGAGTAGCGAAGGAACCGAGCGAGACCGGCTCTCTAGCTGTCCGCGGCCCGGCTCGGGATCTAAGCCCAGGCCGAGGGCATGCCCGTCTCGGTCTGGCTCCCCTGCGTTGCACTTGTATTCCGGAGCACTCACACGCGACGCGCACAGGTGGGTCCCCGGCGGCGGTCGCCGCTTGCACCAGCCCCCACCGCACCTCTCCTGCCTCACAGTTTCCCCCGCTGCCTACACTTGCCCTCTGGCCCGGGCCTCCTCGCGGCAAGATTAGCACAGCAACATCGCCACTGAATTACGCTCTCTACCTCTCGCACTCGCTCCCTTACCCTTACACTGAACAGCACACTGTTATACTTGCGAGAGGATAACGCACAGCTCGACGGGGGCCGCCGGTTTTATTCGTTAACGAGAGGGACAGCAGCACACGCCGGCACGCGAGAAGCAGTCCGCGCTGAGCGCCAAGCCGAGGGGAGGAGAAGTTCGAGCGCAGCGCGGCAAACTCGTCGTCGGCGGCGGACGCACCGCGAAAGCACACTGCGATTAAGCCACTCGCTCTCTCTCTCTCTCTCACACACTCCCCGAGCGAGCGCCACGGAGATCTAAATGACGAAACTTGGAGAAAGAGAGTATCTCTAACTGTGTGTGTGTGTATGAATGCAACGAAGTCCCGAGGTGCTCTCAACACCGGATGAATCCGCCGTCCGACTGCTGCTGCTGTTAGACCAACTGCTGCTGCCGCTACTGCTGCTGCTACTGCTACTAGCGCGCCGCTGATGCTGCCGCTGCCGCCCCTGACTCGCTCGCTCTCTCTCTCTCCCGCGACGCTCACACACAGCAGCGTGGCACGTCGCTCTCGGCTCGCGCTCGTGTGCGCCTCCTCTGTTCGGTCTCGCGCGGCATCCCCCGCCGCCCCCTACATCGCCGCCACCCCCTCGCCTCTTCCACCCGTTCCATCCCCTGCCCCACTCTACACCCGCACGAGGCGAGCGCGCGCGCGCGCGTACTCCAAGCACTGCTGGGCGCACGCCCGAAAGCTAGCCGCGTGCGTTTCAGCCACCCCCGCCTCCATCCCTCCGCCGGTCCTTTTCCTCCCCCTCGCTCCCTCTTTCTTCCCTCCACTCCGAGGGAGGCAGCGTGGCTAGCGTCACTCTCTCCTCTCTCTCCCTCTACTCCTCTTTTTTTGGAAATTTTTCTACAATTCTCCAGTAATATCCTCTAGTTTTTCAGTTTTTTCAACTATATCCTCTACCTTTCATTTATCTGTTTAATGATTGTTTATTGCCGATGGGAGAAAGTCTTGCTGCGATACTACAATGAACTGTTATATTTCGAGGCACACTATCATTTTCTTCATTATTAATTTATTTGTCTATTAACGACTATTCACTCAGAAAAATGTGTAAAGAGAGCTTTTGTTTCATTAAAAATTAAAACAAAAGGTCTTTTATAACGTCATCAGGTGTTTTGATAAGCGAATACGGTATTAGGTAGTGCCGAGTTTGTTTGATAATATTCATAATGCACTTTTAACTTTTGCGTTCTATTATAAGCGCAGCAAGAGAAAAAAGGCAGATTATCTCTTTAAAAGAATTTCAAACACACCAGCCGTCCACACGCGTACGTGGAGTTGCATGCGCGCACACACACACCAGCACTGACGCAGACGTCTCAAAAGTAATTTTGTCTCATGAAAGACAGCGTATATCTTGAAAGAGCTTCTCTTTCGTAAAACTAAAGGACGAGCACTCGCTAAAAATTTCACTCTAATATCCTTTGAAAGGTTTTAACAAAGAACATACACGCGACTTAGATATTATATATATGTAGCTCTACGATAAGAAAAATTAAATTTCAAACGTATCTCTTTACTCCCGAGGCTGGACTGTTTCTCGACCTGAATAACGCGATAACCAGTGAAAGAATACGGGCCCGCGACTGTGCTCTAATAAGAATGCGTAGTCCTTCTTATTATAACTTCAGCGTAAGGCTCGGAAAGATTAATGATTTTCTGATGCAAAAGCGGGCCACAGGAGCCATACCAATTCGCCAGCCGGTGGCATAATCATCCGCGGCACAACTCCAACTATAGTAATACGGGCGCTCTTTCCTTTTCCCAAGAGTCATTCGAGTATTCATCATTTTTCAGGGAAAACAAGGCCCCCCCCGTCCCATTAGCGTTTAACGCGTCAAGCTTGGGTCTGTCATCTGAGAAACCATCTCTCTTCGTCCAGCGGTACATGCCGAGTCGTCGAGCGATAGTCTCTCCTCATCGGCAATTCGCGTCGCGGCGGCCAGCTCGCGGCTGCCTACTCGCTGAAAAGGCTCACTTGTCAGGCTCTCCGTGGACTCTTGAAAATGTCCTTAGCCAATTTTCGCCTGGGAGAGGCGCATGCGTGCGCGACCTACCAGCGGCTCGGCTCTACGTGTCGGCCTGTGAATCGCCTACATAAGCGGGGGTGTCGTCGTCGTCAGGCCGGCCTCGACGCCTGCAACCTGTTAATCGAATTTCCTGCCTCGTTCTCGCCCGCGAACGCCGCGAAACACGCGACCTACGACGCCGCTTCGCCACTATCTCTCTCCCCTCTACACAAGCATACCGTACGTACACACACACACACGCAGACACCTGCTACAAGCTATCCAACGTATGCGATCGTATCTATATCGGCTATCTTCCTTTCTATACTTTTATTATAAGCAACACGTTGCTTTTAGGTATATTTTTAGAGCATCATTTTTTCCCTTCCGACTCTCTCTCCAACCCTTTACGTTAGATGCTACGAATTGACGCTCGGTGTAGGTGTATTTGCTCGGATTGTTAATTATAGTTTGATGTCTCTCTTGAATTTCAACCTGACAGCCAAATAATATGCAATCAGCGTTATACAATAACAACATCTCGTAATGTTTCTCGTTGTAATTATAGCCCGGGCCCGAATGTAAAGTCTGTCGACGCAGGTGGGTGTGTAGACGGCAAACAAACATTAGTCTCTCTCCGCTCGCTAATTACGTGCTATCGCACTTACATTGCCGAACAAGTAAATATTGTTCTGCAGTTAATTATTAACAATGACAATAAATTGTTGTATTGCCGCTGGACCGCATGGCTTTGACGTCAGTGGCGAAGGGCGCGCGACCAGCCGGAGAGTCGAAGGTGATTCGTTCGGTCAAGCCGATCAATCGATTGATCCACGTGGATAACTAGCAGGTGCAAAATAACGCTGTAGAAAGGAAAACCTGGCTAGCAGGGTAAAAATACATGCGGGGCGAAAGTTCGCTCGGGCACAGGTATATGGGGGTCAGGCGCGCGCAGGTGCTCGCTTCTCCTGTATAGCTATATACCCGTCGCCTGCGAGCAAGGGGTAGGCGGAGCGCAGGAGGGGGAGGAGAGAGAGAGAGAGAGAGCGGGAAGGTAGAGGCGCAGCATCCGCGTGTTCGCGCTATCGACCAGCGGCGCTACTGCCATAAGGCTCGACTACCTGTGTGGGGGCGGGACTGTATGCGTGAGCGAGCTTTTTCGAACGCCCTTCCGCCTACGCGATTTTCTCTCGTTGCCGGATGTGTGTGCTGCTGCTGCTGGACGGTCCTGGAAAAAAGCTCCCTTTCACAAGAGTCTACCACGCAAAGAATTTGACGGACGGACTCGGAATTCTTTTTCTCTCTTTTTTCATTTTCTGTTCCCTCGCGCGCAAGATTTTTCCGTGAAATTTCAATGGAACGTGGGCTCTCGTGATCAGCGATTCTAATCGTATGGATTGATTAATTTTTTCTTTTATTTTTCAATGCTCAGATTTATTAATTAAGAGCTGATTTTGTGCGTTAAAAGAGAATGTTAGAGGGGGCAAAAAAGGATATTTTTGTTAATTGAAAAGTATCGGATATTCGAACGAGCTGTGTCTACAGTTGGACACGATTCGTCCGAGCTTTAATTTTGAAAAAGTGTTTGTATAAGCTAGCTGTGTACTTTTTGTTTGTCGATTTTAAATAAGCTCTGATTAACGCGCGTACGTGTATTGATTGGAAATACTCATTCAAACTACCCTTTGACCCGCATCTTACAAATTATTTTGTTGCGCTAATTGATTTTGACGAGGTATCAGCAAAAATTGTTAAAGTATACTTTATAACGCTATTGGCAATCGCAAATTCCTAGTACAATTAAAAAATATTTTAAGAAAATTATACCAGACGATTTAACACAATTAATTAGTTACGAGAAAAACCATGTTGAAATTTTAAAATCAATTTTTAATTAAACATTGCAGCTTTATAAATATGCACCGTTGAAAAGCTCACATTTCTAAGAAAATGAAATACTCAATTAACGCGATTGGTCTTCGTGGCATAAAACTTTCGCAAATATGAAAAAGCTAATTGGAAAATTGATATTTTTGAAAAATAAAAAAGAAACTACAGCTTCATTGGTGCAGCCAAAAAAATGACAGCTCATTCGACCTATCGACAAACAATATTTCGTTATACATAAGCAAAAAAAAATCGTATCAGGCGCTTACAGCAGCCACGAATGAAAATGGATTTTGATACCTCGTATATAGCAATTAGTATTCTTGTTTCGTAAATTTGCAAGCTACATGCTCTCGTCGCACACCTACAGTTGTAAAAATTAAAAAAAAAATTTATTATCAGGGCTTCGTAATCTCGAGCTCACCTTCGCGAAATCAAATAATTGCAGCTACCCTCAATCTGCCCTACACCCGGCCCTTGCTGAAGATGACGAGAAAACACAGTCACACACCTACACAGACGCGCGAGTGCGCATTGCATTTTTCGAGTATCCAATTCGACCCACTCGTTTCTCCCTTCGTACGAAATTAAAATTGCCAGGTCGTATCGTACGTGGCGCTGGAGTAAGGGCGCGGGAGAAAGAAGGAGCGTGGCAGTTTTAATTATATTAAATTATTTGCCAAGCTCGCTCGGGTCCCGAACTAACGAGGCTGCGGCTCTCGATGTGGTCGGCCCTGTCGTGTCCCCGCGTAGGCAGGCTGTCGCATACATAGACGTCGATTCCAGGCCGTTATCTCGCACGAGATCGCGCTTGAAACTTCATAGCTGGACGAGCAAAACTCTCTCACCCACTCTCTTGAGGGCTGCGTGGGCTGAAGGGAGGAGGGAGGAAGGGGGAGGTACGCGTACGAAACGATCAGTATAGCGATGGGGCTCGCGTGCAGCCGACGCTGCTACAGCAGCAGCAGCAGCTGCTGCGTTCACGCGCGTTCGAGAAAATTGCGAGCTTTTAACGATGATTGCGCAGCGAGAGCGACCGAGAGTGTGCGACTCGCCTGCGGTGGAAATGGCACACAATAGCTAGACACGGGCCTCGTTCGAGGCTGAAAGGGGAAAAGCCTGTCCGACTTTCTTCTCTCATTTTTTTTTTCACCCTCTTTTTTTTCCAGCACTATATCGAGTGCAAGCGGCAAGTCCGATCGATAATGATTGTCGCTCGTTCGACTGGCGTGACCTTGCGGTCTGTGTGGGCTACGGTGAGGTGAGGTAGCCGAGGCACACGGACAGAGGGGGAGTATAGCAAAGGGACAGGCGCGCACGAAAGAGCGAGAACGCTCGGGAAAAAGCGGAGAGTTGTGGCTAGCGGGACGTGGCCGCTTCGACGGCACGTGAAATTGCCGATCGACTCTGTCTCTCTCTCTCTCTCACCCGCCTCTCTCTCTCTCTCTCTCTCCATCGCGGCGCACCGCGCAAAGTTCGCCGCGTCTACGAATTGATTTACGCGCAACTTTTTAATGGGATTTCGGGGAAATTCTGACGCGCTCGTTCGCGGCCGGCACTGGTCTACGTAGACAAGCCACTCCCATACGAACGTGTCAATTTAATGTACGGGCCTGTCGAATCGCGAGGCTATTCGTAATTGCGAGCAAGGGACAGCAGACTGATTGCTCCACCAAGTTCAGATTTCATCTTTTGCTTCCAACTATATTTTCTCGCTTTACCCTGCTTTTAGCCGTACGACTTTTCTAATAATATTCGCTTTTTTCATATTTTTTTTTTTTATAAATTACTATCGATTTTTTTTATGCTTTTCTAGACGAAATTACATTTCGATATTTTCGAGTTGCAGTTACCGAGTTTGAAGAGAATTTTGAAAAATTGTTTATTTGTGCAAGGAAAGTGTAGGACTTTTGCAAATAGTAGAAAAAAGCGAAAATCGATTTAGTGTAATGCATAAAAAGAGTAGAAAACTTTTAGACCTTTTTGAAAAAATGTTTGGAAATGAAAATTAAAATTAAAAATCAATGAAACAGCGAGAGATAACTTCATTTCGAAAAACGTGCGATTTTTTCTTTCGTCCCACACAAACGCATCGAAACTTTTTTCATTTATTCATATCCAAGTTCGGTTGAAGTGAAACTTATCAAATTGTTCGCGATGGCTAGGAAATACGTAAGCTTTGCGTTAAAAAAATAACTTTCGATCGTGATATTCTGTGAAAGTTGAAAAAATGCCTGGCGAATTCATAAAGACTTGAAATGGTGAGGCCTCGTTGTATGCTAATACAGAGATTAGGTTTAACAACGTTAATAATAAAAATATGTACATTATAAATATTTCCTTTTTTATCCTAAATCTTTCAATAAAAAGAGCGTTAGTGGAAAATCTTGCATGTTAAGATTTCTCGAATAGAACTTTTATTGAAAAACCATTCAATTTGCCAAGTTCTATTTTCACGAATAAAATAATTCATAACTATTTTCATCCATTGTACAACTTGCCTTCGATATTCTTTGCCCACATACAACCAATATTCCAACACAGTCCTCGTTAAAAATTGTCGTCCAGAAACGCTGGGCACGGGGAAAAAACTGAAAGCAATTCGAAAGCCCATTCGAGCTTAAAGAGCGCTAGGCATTCAAAGCAGCAGCAGGAAGAAAGCCGGAAACGTTTTCGTCCTCCGGAATCAAATAAACAAACAAGACCACGGGATCCCGGGGGCAGGCAAGGAATACCGAAGCCCCGAAGAAAAAGCCAAGTCACGCGCGCGATTAAATCTCCCAAGTGGTTCCCCAGGGCCCGGCGTCGCCAAAAAACGCCGTACGCTGATCCAATTGCAGCGGCAGTAGCGGCACTATAGCAGGGTGGAGGGGAGAACGGCCGGCTACTACTCTCACGTGAGCCGCAGTCCCGAGAGTGGGCCGCGTCCAGCGAGCATTATATGTATATAATAAGCTGCCGGTCCTCTCTCTCTCTCTCTCGAGATATCGGCGAATTATGGTTCCGAGCCCCATTGGGCCGTCCTCTCCGCTTCTTGATTTACAGCGCGGCTCTTGCGGCAATCGCCAAGCTTCTATAGAGCGCCATAGCGCGCGGGCAGGCCGGCGGGTCTTGAAAAATCCCGCACGCGGAGGTGGATGCTTTTTTGCATGCGAGACGCCTCACTCGTTCGCAATAACTTCCGGCACTTGACTTTCTCTCCCCCCTGGTCCTCCTATAAGCCGAGGGCTCTCGGTCGTTCGCTCGCAGCCCCTCGTACTAGCGCCCCTAAACCCTTTAAAAAGACATAACGCTGCGCCGGCGCAGACGGTTTTGCTTTAACGCCGCGCAGGCTCTCTTTCTCTCTCGGTCGCTTACGATCCGTCGTCCTTCGGCCCCTCAATCACACTCGCTCATTCGCAGACGCTCCTGGAGTATAATAACGCAGCGCGCCGACGTATCTTTTAGCGAGCTCGCAGCGGGACACGCCATCCCTCGTTTCTGTTCTACTCCCCCCCCCCTTGTCCCCCTGCAGGCACGAAATTTCGAACAGCTTGCCGCTGTAATATTTTCCAGCGGTGCGGCTGGAGGGACTGGCTGAGCGCGTAGGCGGGCTACGCGCGTCAGAGAATGGATTTTGAGGGGAGCCTGACATCTCGCTCAGCCGTGGCCCGAGATCGATCCGTAGCCGCGACAAATTACCCCTCGCTACACTTATTCTCACCCGCGGACGAGCTTCTTTCTTTCCCTTCGCTATCGAGCTTGTAGATGTAGTTCTTTTTACATTCACCTCGAAACAGCTGTGTGAGGCGGAAAGAGGGGGTGGGGTAAGATTCCTGTAGTGATACTCGAGACACATTACTGTTATTTTCCGTGGAAAAAGAAAAGCTCGTCGCGCGTACTTCCCTCGTGATAATTTGAGTTTAGAACGTTATTTATTCGACGCTCGATAAAAAGCAAAATAAAGACGATAAAATCGAAAGTTTCCTTTCTATTTCGGAGATAAAGATATGCTGAACAATGGAAGACAGTAGATATTTGTTACTCATTGTTCTTAGTGTTGTATTATTATTATTATTTCGACATTCAATGTAATATTACCAAAGTTCGTCATTAAATTGCTAAAAATACATAATAACCGAAAATTTTCTAAAAAAACACCCCGAAACTAAACATTGACGAATGATCATTTGAAGCGAGCAAAGCCGGCGAATTCATTCGGCAAAATTCAATCCTCTAGCTGGGCATTCAGGGCTGAACATGAAACATGTTTTAATTCCAACGATAAATCAGTAAACGTCATCGGCTTAACAAAGTCCAGCCGTACGAGGGAGAGAGAGAGCGCTCTCGCTACTTAACCAAGTGTCCACAAACTAGTTTTCATTTACGAACGCTACAGAGCGTCCCCGGCTATGGTCGCTCTCGCAACTTGGCCCAACACTCGGGAGTATCAATCAAACCGACGCCGGACAGGCTGGCTCTTCGCTCTTGCGGGCCGTTCGCAGAGCATCCTATAACGACCAGCCAACGTCGCTCTCTGTATCATAAACCGGGCATTCGGCCCGTGCTCATCCCGGTGAACACGCCGTGTAAAAAGGACAGGCTACAACTACCCCCCTCTCTTTCTATCTCTCTCCGGGAAACTACCCTTACTGCGCGACTCGCTGTTACTCCTGATTGTTAACGCGTTTCGTGCCTTATCACAGCGCCTGCCCGCGCGTCAACCTCGCGCTTATGGATCGCGAGAGAAAGGCAATAAACGGTAAAGCTGATCCGGCGTGCTCGAGAATAACTGGCAGCGAGATACTGCCAGATACTGCCGGAGCGTATGCACGTTGCTCGAACGGACTCGATTAGAGACGAGGGATGCGTTTAGTATTGATGTCCAAGAAGGAGGAGCAGCAGCACTGGGACACTTTGATTTTTTTCGTGTTTGCCGTGAGAGAGCTTTGCGCGCGAGCGTGGGATGTATGCTCGAAGTAAACACGGGGCAAAGGACAACAGAGCGAACCCCCCCTTCTTTGCCCCGCGTGTTCTGGTGTCTGGCGCGTCTTAAATGAAAGTAAACGCTTGGCAAACACGTATTCGACACAGCGTTGAGTTTTACTTTACTCGGATGAAATCGAAAAAATCGATAATTTGAAAGTTAATCTCCTGCGGCTTATCGTTTTAACTCCAGCCCGTTTCACCGTTTGCCTCTACACCACTCGTCGTTCGCTTATTCTCTTTTTTTTCTTATTTACTGCGCAACTTTTGTTTTTTCTCTAACTCTCTCTCTCTCTCTCTCTCTCTCTCTCTCTCTCTCTCTCTCTCCATCTCCATGCTTCTCAGTTTGTTCTTGTTCTCCAGTTGAATGCTATGCCTGTAGTTGCCCGATATAAAACTTATCTTTTACCTCAGCGATGATAACGACAAATTTTATATTACTCAGATATAAACAAAATGCATTGTTTCACTCCTATTTTCAAAAAGCAAATCTAACGTTTCTCCTCAAGCCATTTAAAAAACTATAACAACAAATGAATGAAAATCAATGAAATAGAAATAGATTCGTCGGAAAAGACATCTGCATTTCAAGTAGCGCTCTCGACATTATCCTGCAACATCGGATAAAAAGTTGACTACTACCTTCGACAGTGAGCTCTAGAAAGCCTTAGTAGCGTAACGCTCACCAGTTTGTTCGTAAACATTGTGTTAGTGCAAAGAGTGAGTGGTGAGGCAAGGGGGGGAGACCATAGGGAGCTGGTATGCGATACATCTTCCGCCGGCCGACGAATCTCGCGTGTGCCGCACTCCAGGGAATCGAAAATTTCATCCAGAGCCGTCTCTTCCGCAACTCCGACAACACGGGCAAAAGCGAAGAAAAAACACTGGCGAACGGACACCAGCGCGACGAGGAAACAGGAGCACCGCCAGCGTGCGGACATTTATTCGAGAGAAGCGAAATACGCGGCGGGACGAGGGAACGGCCACGCCGCGTAATAACCGCCGAAGAGAGAGGGAAGCGCGTTGCCATATCGCGGAAGAAGCGCGAAGAGCGGGGCTCGCCTATAAAGCGTGTCGTTTTACGCGGGCAGCCCGCGACCACTGCTCTGGCTGGCTCGTTAAACGTTATCGTCCACTAAAGCGGGGGAGGGCTACTGCCGCTGCAGCTGCAAGGGCCGCGATGCAGATCGCCGGATAACGGGCAACTTGTTACCAGCACCTGGGCCTTTTTTAACGCCGCCAGCCAGGGCTTGCTGCACTCTGCCGCACGGTACTTTCGGTGTGCCCCGCTGGTCCGTCCGATAATGTCTGCGGTCACGGCCTCGCGATAAAAAGCGAACGGAGATTGCTCGCGTTTTTCCGGGCACATGCAGGAGACGCGCGGCCCTTGCAGAGTAAAACTGGCTGGGAGGCTGATATGCTGCTGGACTCTCGAAAGGTACGCTCGAGTTTTTCCGGTAGATTAAACGGAAACGTTGAGAGGGGGGGATGAGGAGAAGATTGCGCAGAAGACTAATTGCTACGCGATACGACTTTGAGGAATTCTTAGAATCGGCCCTTTCGACGATCGCTTCGTTTCCGCTCTCCACTTTTAATTTATATCCCCGGTCGCGTCCGCCTGGTGCTTCGTCTTTTGATCTGCTGATACGCGGCATTCGCTGGCTTTGCGCAAAAGCAAGAATTCGAAAAAGCCAAGAGAGCATTGAGGGGACACGGTGGCAACACAGAACGCGGCACACGTGCACGAGAGCTTCCTCTTTCTATTAGTGCGATTTTTTCGCAGCTAAGCTTTAGAGGACATTTATTAGCGACGAACGAGCACCGCAACTCTTGAATGCGTACTCGAGACACATTCTTCAAATAAATTGCCAATCGCTGCATTTTTGCGCAAAGTCCAACAAATTACAATTAGAAACAATTCTAAATTCTCCAGTTATTTTACGTATAGCATCGGCATAAAAAAAAACAGACGGGGTAACAAGGACTTATCGCGAATGCGTATCTTGCGCGTGGTCCAAAAACAACGGGGGCCGGGTAATCGATAAAACGCGTTAAACGACCGGACTCTAGTGTGCCGTGCGCGCACTCGCTCTTCTCCCTCTCGCATACCCCTTCTCTCGTGTCTGCACAACGCGGTCGCTTTGCATATACCCGCGCGCGCACGGGTGCGCAGGGAAAGGGGGAGGGTGGTGCCTGTATTTTATACGCGGGCGCGTATAAAGCATTGCCGGACTTGGCTCTCTGGGATCTCTCTCTCTCTCTCGCGAGGGAGATAAAATTGTACGGGGGACCGGGCTGCGCAAGCCGCAATCGCTCACTATCTCGCTCGCTTGCTTTGCCTGTACAAACCGTATACACGCACGCGCGCACGCATATATACGGGATGACTTTGCGCGGCTACGCGCGAATAATAATGCGTGTTCGAGCTATAGAGGCTAATTATTGATATACACGCTTTGGATATTATTCATTTGCCCGCTTATTTTTTTTCTTTCTTTTTCCGATATACGCGTGCGCTTCTCTCGCTTTAGAATAACGCCGGGGAGATACGTTTGTTTCGCGTCGCGACTGTTTAACAGATCTTTCGAATAATGGAAATGTAAACGCTTTTCGAGACTTTCATCATTATTGCGTTTTTTTTTGTCTTTTCAATCGCACAGTTAACATCTGTCTGGCAAGGTATATTCATTAACCGTGTTGAACAAAAATCGATACAATGTGAAATGTCACCGGTAAAGATTCTGAAAATGCAGAAGGGCCGACTCGCAAAAGATTGCAAAAATGCAGCCCACGTATAAGCAGCCTGTCCGTTTTTCTACACTTGCTTATACACGGTTGAAGGGGAGGGGGTCGCTGTAGCGGGGTGGACTGTAGTGGCAAAAGAATTTCTCGGCCATTTGTTGTGCGCTTGAGCAATTACGCTCGGCCCGGCATTTTTTGCGCGCAAGAAGACGAGGAGGAGAAGGACGAATGCGGGTGGAGAGGTACGAGTGCGCGCAGAACGAAAAAAAGACGAGAGTGCGAGCAGGGGGGGGAGGAGGGGGCTCGTTGTCCGCGTGGCAAAGATAATACGTTTCCTGGCGCAGCGCGGCCGCGCGACGCCGTCGAGATGAATTTGGGGGAGCCGGGAGATTGGCCGCGCGCTCGCGCGTGGACCCCGTCGCCAAGCGGCATGGCTGCGAACAATGCGGGTGGCAAGGGGCGTCCGGGAAGCAGAACAGCCGGCTCTATGTGCGCGCGGCCTCGCCGGAGGGGGCAGATCCACGCCGCTCGCGGCCTTGTCTTTCTTCTTTAATAATGTACAACTCGAACACCGAGGAATTCAATCTTGACGGAAGGGGAAATGCGCTAGCAGGGGCTGGAAAGAGGGGACAGGGGGCAAAAGAGAGGAGAAACTGTATCAATTTATGGGGACGCCGGCGGCGGCTCTCGCAATTCATATCTCTCGGGAATCCTTTCCATGCTAATTAATCCGTTCGTCGATACGACAACTCGGCACTAAAAGATTTTTTTTTTTATAATTTTTATTTATTTATTTTTTTCATTTTCTCGCTACGTATCTTTTCTTTGAAAGAGATATATAATGTTGAATGTGCGCACGTGACAAATACGTTGTAAAAAAATAAAATACGCGAAAGATAAAAATTTCTAAGCTGGACCTCGTAAATTATTTAAGGCTATTGACGTTCATGACTAATAAATTATACAGCGTGAATCATTTATATTTGATGGTTTATTGTTGGAAGGCACTGCTGTTTCGAGTGTCCTTTTTCATATTCGTTATTAATTAAAATATCGAAAAGCTGCAGTAATATGGCTTAAAATTTATTAAAAAAAAAATCGACGAAACTTCCAGAGAAGGATGATTTGTAACTCGTACAAACAATCCCTTGTCCATTCTGCAGACTCGGCCTGCCATTAATAACATCAATTAATTGCTAAATTTAACAGTATTATTATTATTTCAACTAACAACGTGCGGTCGCTCGCTGCAACAAAGACAATAAATAAAAGGGTATCGGGAAAACGCGCAGTAACATCGACAACTAACAAAACTAAAATAAAAATGGAAACAACAAGGAACACAGAGCGGAAGCAGTATTTTTCGCAAACGCCCGTCTCTCGTCGTCTCTCCTTCTCTCCCGTGCGTAGCGGACCAAATGTTTTTTCCTCGCCGTGAAAGGTTGTCACTTTTGCGAGAGAGGTCAGACACGCGGGTGTCCTGCTCTGCGTCCTGGCAAAACGACCTCGTCAACGCGCGAAATGCATATTTCAACAATTATTCCTCTTGTTTTTTTTCCCCCGGTGAGGCCACGTAACGATGCCCCCCCCCCTCCGCTGCCGGCCAGGCGAAATCGACACGTCGACCTGTGCCGCGCGGGAAAAAGACCAGTCGGCCTCTCGTTATTGTGCTTCGATCCACACGTCCCTGGGCTTTCTTTCAATTTCGCTCGTCGCTCTTTCCTCTTCCCCTCGTGCGCATGCAACTTGCAACTTTACGCCGTTGGACTCTTTGTTTTTCCCTATACTTGTAATGTCAAATTTCAAATTGCCTAGGCTACGGCTCTCTCCTCCATACGCCACAGCAGCGCAAGTTAATTTCGAAATTCGAACTGGCAGTTTTTATTGCGGCGCATTGTAAATAAGCGAACGAGAGCGGCCGCGAGTGCGCTTGTCTGTGTGTGTGTACTTTAAATAATTTCACCTCGATATTGCCCGAAATCACGATCTGGCCGTGTGCGTCTGAAATTGAAAACCACGCACGACCGGTTTCAACGAGTATTTGCATTCATTTAATTAAAATATTCATTTCAATCACGTTGATTTATTAATATCTCAACATCTCCCTGGCTTCCCCTACCCCCATAGCCCTTTTTCCTTTCCCCTCGTCCCCGTCCACACTCGCCATATCGGGAGATGAAAAAATTGTTTGTTTTTCGAAAATAAAATTATTAATCAAAGTGACAAAAAACAGCCGTTGCCAGTGTACCAACGCGCCCGAGCCATCCACTTTCATTTGTATCATCGGCAAATACATTACACGGAGCAGTACGAATAACGCTTAAAAGTAGCGACCGATAGACAAGCATGGCACACGCGTATCACACACAACACGCGCGCACACGCACACACACACACACACACAGACGACATTCCCATCCGTTGCATCCCTGACGTCAATACGTGACCGAAATATGCCAGTGGCTGGCATTGAGCCGTCGCATGCGCCGGATCTTTCAATAAGGCCGTCGCAGTGCGCGCTGAATCGTGTGCCATCATCAAGCGGTGTTCGCTCGCGAAATCACTTCTTCGTGCGTCTTCTCTTTGTGCCCGTCATTGACAATGGCTATGTAATTTGCGATCTAGTCCAGGAAGCAAATGTCCGTTGCATCAATACACGGGCCGGCGATCGATTTTTCGTTGTAGCCGCTGCTGCTGCTGATCCATCCCCCCGCCCCATTTCGAATTGATTAATTGAAATAATTGCGGGACTCGATGCGCCGAGGATTAGCCCTTTTCCTCGTCGGCGACGCTAATGCTTATGATAAAACCCTCGTCGATGATAAAACCCTTTTTTAATTAACCATGCGGGATAAATATTTGATAGGAGGTAAAGGTAGAAATTGAAATTTGACGTCGGAGCGCTGCAAATGAAATTTGATTTTACGGACGAAATGTGAATATTATTATCGAGTACGTAACGCAAAAGACAGGGAACGTTTGAACGTTTGTGCTCGTTAAAAATTTTAATGCCAGCCTCGCGAATGGAAAAATACATAAACGACAAAAAGAGTTTCTGGAAGCCGCTCGTCTGACCATTCATCATTTGATCTACTTAATGCCCGTTCACGTATTCCTTTTGTTGTTCATAGCGTAGGTAACGAGCTTTACATTAAACATCGAGTCGAGAGAGAACGCGGTAGGATGAAGCCGCACACACGCGGCCAATCCCCTCCAAAATAGCATGAATATTGCAGAGGTTACATCAAACGCACTCTGGGTCCGGCCTCAAGCAGCATTCGCAGCGGCCTCTCTCGAGCTGTGCGTCGCGCTCTCGCAAGCTCTTAATTATCCTTTCGATGGCAGAGTGGCATCGAGGCGTGTCGCTGACATCGATCCGAATGTCTTACGCGTAAAACCGTGCCTCGTAAAAAAGAGCGCCCCGACCGCTGGCAGAGAGTGAGAGACGAAGCCAGGAATCCGGGGCCAGCTGTAAAGCAGGAACGGAAAGCCAGCGCCGCGCGCGCGCTTACATGCGCTCTCCCTCAAGTTTTTTTTACGAGGCCAAGCGCGGCTTGTCTCCGTCAGCGTTTTTTTTCCGCCGCGGGAAAAAGGGATACGCTTTCCGCACATCTCTCGTTCTTCCTCTCTTGCTTTCTGTCGCTTAATCCCACGACCGCGATGTGCTTTTTCATACGGGCATATAAAACTTTTCCTCGAGTTCGATTGTAAAAAAAAGAAGTCGTGGACACAGCGACGTTTCTGCTCTGCTTTTTATTTGCCTTTTCGTTTCTTCATTTTCCCTCCCTCTCTTTCTCTCGCTCGCTTTTTTACCTTTTTAAGAGAACAAGCTACTGTCATACTCTCGCACATTTTCCGAGGCTACTTCTATATACAATGTCATCATCGTCTACCCTTGCAGCTGACATGAAAGCAGCTTATTTATTTTGCATTCCACGCATTAATATTGAAATTTCAGCAAATAGTACTTTTGTGCAGACTCATACTTTGCCAACGAGCTATTGCAATTCTAAAAAATCATTTTTTAATTTTCCGTTGTTATTTAAAAATTCAAATAAATTGCACGTACAAATGAGTCCGAGGCAAGGAAAAATCCCGTAGAAAGGTATACAATTGTCATGCGCCGCTATATTATAGTCGTCGTCGAACTCAAATCGCGCTATATTCTCCCCCCCGAAACATTCCGTGCGTCATGCGACGCGAGAAGAAATCCGCGCATACCAAGAAAGAAACGAAATCTAATAACAATGGTCGGCCGGGCAGTTGGGGCGGACAAAAGCGAGAGAAAGAAAGGGAAACCAATCACACGAACGAATTATTCGCGAGTAGAGAAAGGAGCGCGGGCGCGCGCGGCCTGGATAGAGAGAGAGAGAGAGAGCTGAGGCAGCAGAGAGATGGAGGGGGGGCCGTAAAAAATCGCCTAGCAGCGCACGCGGCTGGCTCTCAACTTCACGATTTGCCGAGCCCATTCAGCCATCACAATGGACATTACTCATCAGGCATTCATCGTCGGCTGGTGGCCGGCTCTCTCTTTCTGCCGAGAGCAGTCGCAGGTATATACGTACACGCTCGGCCGATCGCGTCGCCGAAGGACCAAGAGAGAGGGATGAAAAAAGAGAGCGGCTGAAAGGAAGCTGCGCATTCAGAGACGCGTGTCCTTTGTTGCTTCCGGACCGATACGCAGCCGCCCTCCCGCCGGGGCTTTTCGCGAGAGAGCGCTACTCCTACGTTTTTCTACCCACCCCCCCCCTGCCTCTCCACTCCCCACCCGCAGCCTCTCGCGTCCTTTTCCGACGCCTTGCTCTTCCTTCTTCGTCTCCTCTGACCTGCGTGCCGGCAAGCCTTCCTCGCTCGCTCTTCCTGTACGGCTATACAGCGGCGCGGCCAGACGGAAGGTACAATCAAAAGTTACCATGACTACAGGAGGATCGTTATGGCCTCGAGCCACCGGTTGAACATCACCTCCAGACCGACTCTACTCTTTTCTTCGTCCTCCCTCTTTCTTACTTCCCTACTACCCCCCCTCCTCCCTCTTTCCTCTCGCATCTCATTTTCTTAAAGACGTACAGCTCGGTCAGAATGGAAGGGGTACATACTCGGAGGAAAATCGTTCGATACTGTTTTTCATATGGGATAAAGAACATGCCAATCAACTTTACCAAGACGTGAATTTCATAAAATCATGAGTTGTTCGTCAAACAAAATCTTAAATGATTCAATATAACAATAAGTTATTTATTAATTTTTAAATGACTCGTATATGAAAGTTAAGATTGAATAAAAAATAATTGATATCCTAGGTTTTCTTTAAGATTTTGTTTGCGCGCTCGATATAGGCTGCGTTCACAGCGGCGGAATTTTCGTTAGCGCCTCGAGGGACTTGGCGATCGCTCAGCGCATATGGTTATCCTAGCG
>JAPYYQ010000172.1:0-119814 GCA_030522585.1 Anagyrus pseudococci | reverse complement strand
GTAATCATGCAAGAGAATAACTGGTTTGGCCTTTGTGACATACGATGCTTTATTTCCGATATGCCAGCGATGGCCTAATAATTATTCTATGTAAAAGAATAATGACTTATCATTCCCGCATTTAGGAGGAATAATGGTTCATTATTCTCAGGGAACTAATGCACAGTTTCTCTCCCGATTTTATCGTAAATAATGAGGCCATTATTGACCTATCGGAAATGAAGCAAATTTTAGGCGCGCGAAGCGCGCTAACGTATTCTAGTAAGCTTAAAAGTAGAAATAGACCTTGAAAGTTTCGTTATCGCTTATTTATGACTTTCACGACTAGTGCTTTTTTTTTAATGTTATAAGTATTCTTTGTTCCTTTTTTTTATTTTGCCAAATGAATTGTTTTTCCTTTTTCATTTAATATGCACCATATTAAATGACAATATCAATATTAATGGGAAGAAAGTGTCTAGAGGCTCCATATATACGTAATATTTACTACGTGCAAAATAGCAAATTAAAGTACACTATTGAATGTTTGCATAGTTACTTTAGCGTACTTAAAGAGCGCCTAGGCAGACCTTAAAGTAAATTTTTTTAAAAGAAATACATACATACATACAAACTATAATAAAATTGTATTTGGTTTAAACAAAAACCTGCCATTGTCATAAATGTGTTGCTTGAGCAACAAATAAATTTTAGCACTTACATGCTTATAGAAAATAAAGCAACAGTAGTTACATTTGCACTTTAGATAAAATATTGTTTTACTTTGACTGCAGTATACATATTTATATGGTATGCGCAAAAAGAAATATTCAGTTAAAAAATTTTTTTTGATAGAACTCGTCAGTTTAAATACATTTCTATAATGTCACGTCAAGTTCTGATATTATTTTTGGTGTTATTTGTAAGTCCACTTACACCTGTATTATCACAAGGTAATTAAATTGGCTTTTCTAAACTATTAGTAAACATATACGAAAATAATAAATTTTTCCAATGTTCATTTTTTCAACTTTTGATTGTTTACCAAAGAGGAGAATGCGGAAAGAAAAGATATTTTTCCAACAAATTGCGGAAAATCTGAGCCCGATCTTTTTCGGATAGTCGGAGGCAGGAATGCTGATATTTATGAATTTCCGTGGATAGCATTACTTTTTTATGAGAATGGTAAGTTTATAAATTATATCACTTATGCAATAAATACAACAATATATTTATTTAATTGTAGACAAGGGTGAAATTATAAATGACTGTAGTGGATGCCTTATAACTGAAAAATACATCTTGACAGCGGCACACTGTATCGATCGACCGACGGGATCTACCTCCTCCTACAAGCTTAAGCGTGTTCATTTAGGCGTTAATAACACAGATTCCACTGAAGATTGTCTAGAAAAAAACGATGAAAAAAAACTATGCCTTCCCGCCCTTCAGATTATAGACGTCGATGATGCAAAACCTCATCAAGATTGGGACCCCTCTTCGAAACAATATCATCATGATATTGGATTGATACGTTTGGCAGAGCCTGTTAAATTTACCAGAAGCATCGGGCCGATTTGCCTAGCAAAAAATATTGGCACTACCTTTACCGCCATTGGCTGGGGTGATCTAGCTTACGGAGAGAAACGGCCTAGCGTGTTGCAAAAAGTAGAGTTGCCACTCATTAATCACGGTGAGTGTAAAGAGCAGTATTCAAGTAATCCTAATCATCCGACACAAGTAACTGACAAACAAATTTGTGCCGGTGGTTTTGACGGCAAGGACGTATGTGCTGGTGATTCTGGTGGACCTCTGATGCAAGTGTCATCAGTTGATGATAAAACAATATGGGAAGTTGTCGGAGTAACCTCTTACGGAGCTGCCGCATGTGGATATGGTGAAATGCCTGGTGTCTACTCCAGTGTTGTTTCTTACTACGATTGGATAGTTGAACACGTAAACTCTTGAAAATTATGTACCAGAATATTATGAATCATTACTTTGACTTTTGTTCTTTGTAAGATTAAAGAAAATTATAAAGAATTTAAAACTACAGACTTATTTTATCGTTAGTCCAACTGGAGTTACAAAAAATAAACAATCGCTTGGAACGTAGAATAAATCGCATTTTTATAACTTTCACGACAGGTGCTTTTTTATTATTCTAGAATATTATTTATTTTAACGACCTTTTAAGCAATTACACGGTAAATGGCAAAACATTGCGATTTAAATGTAAAGATTTTTCCAAGTAAACATTTTTTTTGCGGACTAAAAATTAATTTAGAAAGGACAAAATAAAAATTAAGCTTTATTGCCTCGCTGGTAAATGGTCAATAAAAATTCAACTTTCTATAGATCATTCAATTCTATCAAGCTGCTGCTGTTGCTCAATTAACCAACTTTGAATTTATTTCCGCTATTCCGCTGCACATGCCGCAGCGAGCACTATTGAACCATGGTACATCTATTTATGTTCTTTTCTGCATACGCGTCCAAACTTGTTGTTTTTGCTTTCTTTGTCAATTGTTAAAATACGAGGGGCGAGTGCGTTTGCGCTCGTGATTCCGTGAGCCGATCTACTTTGCTGGACTCGAGCTTTCAATGACGAGGTTCCTAGTACTTGAACGCAGATAAATTGAGAAAGTTGTATCTGTCGTTCGGATTTTGTATGACTAATTATTAGGCAATTAAAAAGGTTCGGCCGACGCTTGCCTAACTTATCCCCTTTTTCATCGTCGATACCTACTTTTTTTTGCTTTCTCGTAATCAAAGCCTCAATTTAGCGATAGACAATTCTTTTTAGATAAACTTTCATACAAATTTATTATGATACTAACATTCAAAATACACAGTTGAATACAAAAAATTTTTACCTAAATAGTACATTACATACCTAGGTCATGAAAATAAAGAAAGTCTCAGATCTCACGTACATTGTCATCCTCGGCTTCGCCTCGGATGACAAATGTGAGATCTGCGGCTTCTTTTTCGTGGCCGTAGTGTGCATACGATTTTTCATGCCTGCGCCGCCAGAAAGTAGCCGATTCTGGCGGCGCAGGCATGAAAAAAACCTTTATTTTTTTTACCCTCCCCATTCAGATCCCCCACTCTCTCTCTCTCTCTCTCTCTCTGCTCTCTCTCCTGTACTCTTTCTATGTATAAATAAATTTCCACGCAAAAACGCGCAAAATATTTCCAGTATAATCAAGTTGATAATCCATAATGCTAAATATCCGATATACCGAGAGCTTATCCATCGAATTAATTAAAAATAATATTCCTCCATCCGCGCGATATCATACGCACAATGGGAAAATACGGGAGGGGTGGACAGGGGGAGGGGGAAGAGCGGGTAATGGAATTTGCCGAATTCCCAGCACACCCTTATTTTTCCAGTCGCGCGTAGCGCGTGCGCGGCACAAAAGCCTCCCCGCCCCCTCCCCTCGCCTTTCGTTATTATTCGGCGGCATTTTCTGCGAGCGAGCAACGCGTTATGTATACACACGCTCGCGCGCACCAATCAAACCCTCATTTTGCCAGGAACAAACGACCCGACGAGTATAACAAAAAGCCCCGTGCACCCATCGACGATTTATCGCCATATCCTGACGATCGACGCTCGTAGTATACCCCACAAACATTCACGCAGCAGCAGCTAAAGAAGAAGACGAAGAAAAAAAGAGAGAGAAACGCGTGGGCTACTGCCGGGAAATACAGGGAGCGCGCAAAGAGAGCTCGAGCCCCGCACCTGGACTTACAGAGCTGCTGGCTTGTGTGTGCCGAGGACACGCGTTGCTGCTTCTTCGCCGCGAGTAGTCAATTTAATCAGTGCGCGCACCTGGGCGGCCGCGTGTCCGGAGCCGCGAGCGCGGGCAATGAATTAATCGGGAGCTCGAGAGAGAGAGAGAGAGAGTCGGCTGGGCGACGCGATCACGGGGCGCCAGTAGGTCCGCATTAATTGTTTCTTTCCTTACAACTAGTCCGCCTGCCTCATCCTCGTTTCTGGCCCTCCCTGCCCTTTCTCTTCGCTGTGGGGGCTGTGCTCGATATAAATTATACGGGACGCGCGCACGGGCTCCTCCTCTCTCGCGGACCTCCCCGCTTTTTGTTTCGCGTTTTTCGCGTATGCTAATGAAGCCTCCGCTTGCCGCTCACTCGGCCAGTCCGGCACTCGCTCCTCTCTCTCTCTCTGTCTGACCGCCGAGTTTTACAAGAGGGGAGGGCAGGAGGGCCTTTAATTAATTTGCATGGACACTTTTAAGTTATTTATGGGCGACGATTTTGCCGGGCGCGTGCGGCGTAGCCGAGAGATCCGCCGGCTGCGCGTGTGTGTGCGTTGGTAGAACGGCTCTCTCTCTCTCTCTCTCTCTCAAAATTAGCTCGCGGCCATTCTCAGCTACTCCCCGGTAAAGAACGAGCGCGCGAGGATGTTGATTGTAATTTTCTTGTAAGGGCGCAGAGAGCGGGCCTGGTAAAAAATAATTGATCGTCGGCTAATGATACACGATGTAATAATTTGTGATGTATTCTATACTTTTGAACTTCGTCATTAAAGCTCCTCATATTTATTTCCCCTGGTTTCAGGATGCGTTTTATATTTGTCTACTCATTTAAATCCGCGTAATATATTTGCGCTTCGGTTAGTTTATGGAAGTCTCGATTAACTAATACCCGGATAATTACAATGGTAATTGCTTGTTCCCTGCATTTCCGATCGATCGAGTATATTTGATTGAACGAGATATATATACGTACATGTATATATATGTGGGACGAATTGGTTCCGACTTGATTAGTGTGCCCTGGTATTACCGTAATCGTATGATAATCGATATTGCTTTGTCAATACTTTCAGGATTATTACAGCGTCCGAACGCAATACCAATCATTCCTCCACATACCCCCCTCCCCCCGCTAAAAAAATGTCCAAACTATTACCGGAATCCAATATTTCACTTGCATACAGTGGACTTTCCAGTGCCACTTAACCCTAAATTATTCATCCCCAGCAAAGGTGAAACTTGTGTGGTGCGCAACCAAAAATACGCCACAAGCCACAGATCGGAGAGAGAGCGAGGAGGTCTGCTGGAAATAATGCAGCTAAAGCAATCTCGTCATTGTCAGTCAGAGAACATCGGGGGCCGTGTTGTAGGCCACTCGCTCCTCTACTCCCAAGAGAGAAGGAAAGAGAGAGAGAACGGCGACACGTGCTCTTCCCACAGAGAGTCAAGAGTGTGTCCTCGGTAGAGTACTCGTCGTCGTAAAATAACGCCGCAGCGCGTCTCACGACACGTCTTCACACGGTAATGCATTTCCGCGGAGGACTGCAATTTCACGGGGAGGCTCTTGTACACACGAGGCCGAGGAGGAAAAAAAGATCGGAGTATAGGCAAAGAAGAGGCGGAGGATCGGCCAAGAGGGCGCCCTAGGCGAAGATTGCTTTTCGGTCGCGCATAATCAATGACAAAACGCTAAGCCGACGCCCCGGCGGATGATGGATGTGCCATTGTTATTTATCGGACCCCGAGAGCGCCCGAGGGCTCCCATTGTCCCCCTCTCCTTTTTACGCGGCTCATTTTCATCTTTGCTGCTCCTTCTCTCTCTCTCTCTCTCTTTTTTTCTCTTCTTTCCGGCGGCGTATTGTGCGGGCACCGGGCAAAAGTGCATCGGCTCTTAAGCCTGGGCGCGCGTTGATTTTTCTTCGTCGTGGCCGGTGCGCGCGCGGCTGCGCTTTTGAAATTGATGAAAAAGTATTGTCGGCAACGGTGCCTCTCTCTCTCTCTACTTTTCGCGCTCTACTGAACAACGGAAGAGTCGAAAATGTTTGTAACGAGATTTTTTGCAAGCAAATATGAATAATCGCCCCGGCTTTTTGGCGAGATAAAGACGAGCATGAGGATATTAAAAATTGTGCCTTTTTGTAAACGTAGCTCACGTTTCGCGGCCTGGAAACCACCTCGATTTCCGCTACTGCCTTGTCTCCTCTATCTCGCTCGTTGGTTCGACTTGGTTTAAAATGCACGACCTGGCGATCCCGTATACATACCTGAAACAGAAAAAAAAGTCACAGGGTCACATTGGGAGCTCTTGTTACAATCGTAATAATAACGCGAGAGTAACAAATCAAAGTCACAGGGTCTAGCCGGGGCAATTTTACAGCGCACCGAAATCGTGCTCTCGCCGCGATTGCCCCGCTCGCAATAATAGAGATACATTTATATCGATTAGGATCAATTCCGCTAAATTAGCTTCGTTACAGTTTTTCCTCCTGACCTATTCCGATTTTTCCTAGCTGTCGCACTTCCAGCCCTCTCTCCCCCCTTCCCGTTGCCCCTCGGACTTTCTAATGCCATTTATCCCCTCGCCCCTTGCCCCCTTCTCTCACCGTTTCACACTGCGCTTCTCCCCCCGCGAATAAATATATTTCCAATCGAACGATCCTCAGCATTTTCTCTCTCTTTTTTTTTTTGTTCGATTCTCAATCGCCAGATACAGAGATCTAAATTATAACGATTCAGTGGTCTCGTTCGTTCTCGATGGGATGCGAAGGAATATTTATTCAATCGAGAAAATACCTCGGCTGCGCACACCTTCGTCACACCTTGGGGGATTTTTAATAATTCAAAGCGACCCCGCAAACAAACCAACAGCATCCTCGCTATTATTGAAATTAGCATCGATTATTAGCCACCGTAGTTTGCCATCCGAATTTTCCAGCGGGCTTTTCCATCGAAAATCGATCTTGAAATTTCTCACGAGCGCTCTCTGCAGCACAATGTATCACCATAAACACGTCAGCGTTAACAAAGGGGAGCAGGAGAGTGAAGCTATAGGATCGAGGACAGCGTCACCGGCGTCGAAATCCGCACGGATTGCGAGAAACATCGATAAATAACGAAGCAGCAGCTCGAAGGCTCTTCTCTTTCTCTCTCTCTCGGGGTATTGTGAGGGTGAAAAAACGGAAAGGAGCCGCGGCGGAAGGCACGCGCTCGCGAGAGAGGGAAATACGCTAGAGCCACTCGCGTGTAACGGCCCGCGCGCGCTCGAGCCAGTGAGGGGGTCACGGTCGACTAGTCCCGGCCGGCCGAGGGTCACGCTCCAAAGGAGTCTCTCGGACCCTGAGCAAAGGCTCCTCTCTTTCTCCGCCACCAGACGAGAGCGCAGATCGCGTTTTGATCGATGCGCCCCGAGCGCGATGTGTATACCCTCCCCACCTCCTGTATACCGGAGCACGCGCGGCCTTTGTTTCGACGATTTTTCGGGAATGTATATACACACACCACTCGGGATGATGAAGAAATTGTAAGACACCCGCCGGTTTCGGGGCCACTTCGACCTTTAACCGAGAGTCTTTTCTTTTCTTTTTCGTTTCTTCGCCCTTCTCCACTCGCGCGCTCTTTCTCGTTTCTGGCATATCCCCGTGCTCTCTCTCTCTCGCGCATGAGTTAATCATACGTTTCGCGGGTGAAATGAGCCTCGGACCGAGGCCCAATGCGATAATTAGTACTCTCTTGAAATTCTCTCTCTCTCTCCCTTACGTTCTTTCTCCCTTGTGTGGTGTGCCCCGCGAGCGAGCGAGAGATACACGTACCTGCTCGAGCTTGCTTAAAATGCAACGTTACCGAGGCCCCTCGACGCGAGAGTGCGCTTGGAAAAGTGGGCGCACGGATTTTTTGGCCTTAGCCCCAAAAGGGAAAAATCGAGACGCGCGAGCTCATACCGTGAGAAATTGTAATCTTTTTATTTTTCGACATTGCCGATGCAAATTATAATCTTTTGGGATGTACAAAAATTATATGGTTTTTTAGGGAAATATCAGAGGTCGTTGAGTGACTTTTCGCTCGAGTTCATGTACACGCTGTCTGACCTTTGAATACGACCTCATCGTAACGATCTTTCTCTTGTTCGTGAAGAGCAACGCGAAGAGATTACGAGAGGCAAAGCGTAAATCGTTTAATTATCCAAAAAGGGAAAATAAAAAGAGAAAGGCAGCATAAATAGCATCATTAAGAATCGTATCAAGGCATAAACGACGAAAAGTTCGATTATAACAAAAATAACTCCATAAAGGTAGGAGAGCTGGAGCCCCAGCAACAGCGATATATACCAATTGAAAAGTGTTGCGTTACAAAGAAGGCAAAGGTATATATAAGAAGCGAACCCAGAGGAACGGAAGATAAGTAGAGAGAAAGAGAGAGAGGAAGGAAAGGGTAGAGAGGTCTGGAGGATAAGCCGGTGCATGTGGTGGAGAGAATGAGGGAGAAGAGCAGTCCTAAACGGAGATAAAGACGCAGTGGCGAATAATAAGCGGTGGGAGAGAGAGAGAGAGAGAGAGAGGGAGAAGAGAGGGAGCGAGGGAAGATGCTCGACTGAAATTGAAATTTAGCTTTGCATTACCAGATGTATCCCGTGTAATGGATGCGGAATGCGATGCGGAAGGGAGATGGTATATACACGTAGAGACGACGTAATGATACTTGCAGGAGAGCGAGAGAGAGAGAGAGAGAGAAATGTACAGGGTTGAGAACGTGGCCCCGGTGCTGAGTCTCTTTCCCGGCTCGTTGAAAATGACAAAATTGCGCGAAAATCAAAGAAGCTTACGCGGGCTTTTCTTAATATTTTGCGCTGTACGGCGTGTATTTTTCATTCTCGAATACATCCTTCGCGCGTGAGAGATAGAGGCCGGATTTGCTCGAGTGTAAAATTAATGCGTTCTCTGTGGCGCTGACAATAGCGTATTTGCGATAACCGTTTTTCTTTTTTTCTTTTTTTTATCATCCCTTTTGTCAACGAGCGCCAATCTTTGTTATGAAACGTACTTTACATAAAATTAATCGTTTACATTTATATAAAAAAAAATACGCAAACTATTTTTCCAGAGTATCATTTGGCATAAGACTATACCACTTGGCGAAGTTCATTCGCGAAACCGCCAGAAAGTACATCGAGTTATAATCCAGATCGTCCAGAGAGGTTAAAACGCGCGATATGGCGTCTATAAGCGCGCAGACGGAAAATCCTAGTAACCGCGTTAAAACCGCCAATAATTTATCGGCGAGCGAGCGAGCGCGTGCAGAGCTGCCTCACTGCATCCGATGCGGTGGTATACATAAACGCTGTATATTCGCGCAGAGTCGCCGCCGCGAGAGACCGCAGGCCAAAACGAACCTGTACGTAGGTGTATATAACGTGGAGCAGGTAAAAACGAACAGCTCGTCTCGGTGCTCTTAGGAAAGGGGGAGGCATAACGCAGCCTCGACGACCCCAATAAGAGAAGCTCGAGGAGCAGAGCCGGGAAGAAGGAGCAGAAGGGGGGGGGCAATGAGCGGCCGAGCGGGGCATAAAGAAAGAAACTGCGCTCGCGGCCTCGCGCCCGAGAAAATAATGCAAGCAATTTCTGATCTCTCCCTCGGTCCGCCGCGAGCGCGCCAAGATCTGGATTGGCGTGCGCGCGCGAGGGAGGCGAAACTGAGCAAGAGACGGGGAGGGAGGGACATGACGCGCCAGCCGGTCGGCTGGAGGGATGCGCCCGCGCGTCGTCTTCGTCGTCGGCGGCGGCAGGTTCGGAGGAGCCTCGAGACGCGTGGGAGAGAGGAGCCGGCGGATTCCGGAGAGCGGCCGAGAGAGAGGCACGTATAACCGGTTCCCTTGCCTCCTCCTCCTCCTCCTCGCTATATACTCGTAAGTCACTGCTCTGCATTGCACCCTCAAGAGAGGCTCTCTTCTTCCTTGGCTTTGTCGTAGTTCTTCTCCCCACCCGCTCCTGCTTATTTTGCTTCTCTTCCTCTCTCTCTCTCTCTCTCTCTCTCTCTCTCTCTCTCTCTCTCTCTCTCTTTCTTTTTTGTTTTTTACAAATGCGTTTATACCCCCCTATACCTCTGCAGCCCCTCTTTTCTTAGGCCGCTCTCTTGGCTCTTATCTGTTCTTTTCCTTTCTTTCCGCCTTCTTATTTCTCGTTCTCTCTTCTTTTTCTTCTTCTACGCCCGGTAAAGAAGGAAGCGAGCTCCAGAATGCATTGCGGCGGAAAAAAGAGCCACGGAGGTGTTACATAATTAAGGCTGCGCTTTGCGTTTCGAGTTTGCCCCGACTCCCTCGGCCTCTCTCTTATTCTCTCTACCCGTGGCTTTGCGTATACACCTCTTTCTTTTTTCTCTTCGTCAAAGAGACAGAATGAGAGAGAGAGAGAGAGTTTTGCGCATTTTTTCGAATTAAAGGGACAGCAGAGTTTTTGCTTATTACGCGAGGTTATTAGCACAGGCCGCTTAGGTAATAAAGTGCCCGGAGGACGCTTTTATTTGCTCGCGGACTGATTCGGAGGCGATGTATACCTTTCGCTTGCGAGCCCCCCTCTCGCACTCGCCGTTTCTCGTTTTCACGTTTCATCGCGGTTATAATAACCGTCGCGAATAAACGCGCTAACGAGTTTTGACTGCCGACTTTTTGCGCGCGATCCTTTCATTAAACACTCACCCATCGTAAAGCTTTGGCATTTTTACAAACGAAATGCCGGGAGAAAATTTTAGCATCAACCGCCTTTCCCCCCGTATACAGCCCGCATAAAGTCACAACAATGCAAATCAACGATCCACGCGGTAGAGAGAGAGAGAGAGAGAGAGAGAGAGAGAGAGAGAGAGAGAGAGAGAGAGCGAGATACGTCCGCACGCAGGGTCGCAACGACGAAACCGCAGCAAAGCCCGGAGCCGCAGTGCGAGCGTATCTACCGGGGAGGCGGCTAACTCGATCGTCTCGTTTTTTGGCTGCCCTCCTCGGGAGAAGCGCACCCGGCTTGGCCGGAGGACCCACGCACACAGAGCCGCGCATGTACCGCGCGCGTATAATTCAATGACGTTGCCGGGGCAGTGGCCAAAGTGGCCATTTCGCCGCTGTGGCCCGCGACAAAGACACTCTCTCTCTCTCTCTCTCTCTCTCTCTCTCTCTCTCTCTCTCTCGGTCCACGAGTGCTCCCTCGCGGCACATATCGATCGCCGCGTGTTGCACACTAGCCGCACCCGGCGGGAAAGAGCAGCAGTCGGGGGAGGATAGCGGGGTGCGGGCTTCATTACGTTACAGGCTCCGGCATCGACCTGGGCACAGCATCGACTGCTCTCTCTCTCTCTCTCTCTCTCTCTCTCTTTCTCTTTCCCTCGTATCGCCAGGCTGATGTGTCGCTTTTAATCTTCTCCGCTGGCGCTTTTTTTTACCTTCCTCCCGTCGCCTCTCCCTTTGGTTTTCCCTCGCTCGCTGCGTGGCGCTTTTGCGTTAAGTGCTGCGTGTATTTTCCGCGCTTGTTTTCTCCCTCTCTGTCTCTCCTTTTTTTTTGGATTCACGCACACGAGTTTCATTAATCTTTTGAGGGCTGACGCGTCAGGCCTCGTGGAAAATACGCTCGGTTGGAGGTCGTCGTCTGCGCGCCGCATGCGCCAATGGAAAAGTCAGTCTTGCGTTATTTGATTAAATCTCATTTTGGGCTCGGCCGATGATGCTCTCTTCTGAGTGCCGAAAGCTGTTTGTTTCAATTCGATTACACGTTGCTCACTTTCGTATACTCGCCTTCTTTATTTTTCTTTTTTTTTTTTTTGCCGCACACTTGGTTGATAAAATCGCGCGTGTATCTCTAGCCGCTGTACGGGTGAACCTCAGCGGCCGAACGAGTCAAGCTGGATTGCGCGGAAAGCCAAAAGCTCAAGCCCACGCGCGCGTATCTCTAGCCTTGGTCGTATAAATTCCGCGCACTTATCCGCCCAGCGGTATGCTATCTCTCCTATCAGCTGATTACGTCTCGGCGATTCTGTCGCCGGGCAATCGGAGCGAGGAGAGAGAGAGAGAGAGAGAGAGAGAGAGAGAGAGAGAGCAGGCGCGGCTGCCTTCTGTTGGTCCGCTAACAAATGCGCCCCGGACACGGCATCGCGCTATCGATGCTTCACGCTTGATTGCCAGGCCTGGCCCTCTCTAACGCTCCTTCATCCCCCCCTTCCCCTAGCATCGCGTAAAGTTAGCGCCCGATGCGGTCAGCAAACTATCGGCGCCCCTTCGCTTAATAGGCATAGTTATACGCCCCTCCCATTCTCTCGCTCTTTCTATACCGCGTTTCTCCAACCCAGGGAATTTCCCTTTCGTTCGATGCGCTTTCCGCAAATAGTTTCGAAATTGCATAATTTGCGCTGGCCGCGTGGACTACTGCACGTCTCGGTTTCCCTCGAATTTAGACGAAAATCGGTGTATCCTCAGATTGGCACTTTTTTCGCACGAAATTACCATTGAAAAGCGACATTTTTCTTTTATGCGTTGTTTCATATTCATGGGTGTCGAAGTACGTTAACTTTCAGATATTGCCAAGCCGATTAGCCGTGATTATAGCAAATAACAAACAGAACGACGATTTTAATGACTGAAAAATCAATCGGGAATTGTACGTTTATCTTCCCACGGACAGTCGATGTACCAGTCGATGTTTTAACATATTTTCAGATAACACCGAAAAAAAAGAGAAAGAGACAGAGAGAGAAAAAATCAGTAATCCGTACTGAGAGCAACGACACACGTGTGCCATGTCCCAACCCTCTCGCCCCCCACTCCAGCCATTCGTGAACAAAGTCCCTTCTCGCCGTAATCCCGCTTTCAACGTCGAAGCGCAGCCAACAAATCATACGTCGCGCGACATTTAAACAAACACGGCTTTTCACACGCGGGATCAATCGCATTTCCCAATCTACCAAAGAGGCACGGTGAAGGAGGGGGAGAGAGAAAGAGAGTGATAGGCCAGCCGTCAGTGCATTTGCCGTTATCTGTTGCAAGAGCGTGTCGGGGGAGCCGCGGAAAAAAAATCAGCGCTCATGGCTGCACAAAGGGCCAACGTGTCATATATCGCAAGAAGAGAGCGACGACAGGTGTCTCTCGTCGTGGGAAGTGGGCTAATTTTTGCGAAACCTTACGTTTTAAAAGATTCCAAAGTTTAAGAAAAGTATAATACGTTGCACTGATCCGCTAAACTCGAAGTTATACGGAAAATGTAACGCTGAGTAGTGGGAGGTAGATGGCGAGGGGCAGAGAGGGAGAGGGGATAAAAGTCGCGTTAGAGGGAAAACAAAAAGGGAGGCACGAGCACAGAGGCTAGAAGCAGCAGCAGTCGAGACTCGTGCTCCGATTAAATCTCGTATCCGCGCGAGGTATCTCTCTCTCTCTCTCTCTTTCCCTCTCGCTCGCGTGGAGGGGAGGGGGCAAGAAACCCAGCGAGCTCGGGGATCGTTTCCACAAATCAATGCGAAAGCGGCCGTTCGGCTGTATTATGCCCGATAGATCCTGCATACATACGCGTGACTCCGTGGGCCCGCTCTTTCCCTCTCTCTCCTCACATATCCCCCCCTACTCCACGGATTTATCTAACGGACGAACTTCTTGCCCGCTGTAGACGGCTGTGGAGAATTTAGAGATGCGAGATGGCGAAAGGGTGGGAAGAGGAGTAGAGGCGAGTGTGCCGCGCGAGAGAGGAATATATAGGAGGAGATGATGTGCACGATCAAAAATGAACGGGGTTCGCGAGAGAGAGAGAGAGAGAGAGGCCGGGGAGCAATGGGAGAGACCGGAGGAAGGCTTTATCAGACATTAAGAGGAAGAAGGAGAGAGAGAAAGAAAGAAGCAACGATGCTTTATGATTATATTCACGGCCTATGGGAGAGCTGAATGTATCAGCTACGGAGTACGGAGAGTTTGATTATTCGACAGGTTAGGTTTGTCTTAGTTAATGTTGATGTTCAATATAGAGTTGATATTTAAATCCCCTTAGTGTTAAAAAAAAAGGAAAAACAAAGTGTAAGTCAACTGCATGGCAGCGTTACAAATACACGACGAGGGATCCTGGCAGGGTTGGTAAAAGATCGAGCCACGTATTATCATGAAATATGCATGAAATATAGCTTCCGGGATTTTGAGGAGGTAAGGCAAGGGTAGAGGGGTAAGGAAGAGCGATTTTTCAGAAATTTTTAGCTAGAAGCATGAAATTCAACCTACTTGGCCTGTACGCAAGAAAGCGAGATTACCTTGATAAATCTAATTTCAGCCGAACGCTGATAAGTTGCGCTCTTTACGCTCGGCGTGTGTGTAGGCGAGTTGGAAAAAAATTAGGAGACTCGAGGCAGTCCTCTTTATCTTCTTTGGGAAATTCTGGACTTTGCGCTGTACCACGGCTCGGCCATTATCCTATCGTCGATCGTGTGATTAAGCTATAACAGCGAATTGTTCAATACGTGATAAGCAACCGTTAGTTTGAAAAATCCATTGCAATGATTTGTGTTGGATGTGGAAAATTCTAGATGTACGCGAGAGATTAAAGAATTTTTTCTTAGAGCCTGCATAGGCGTAGGACTTGTTAATCAGCAAAAAGCCATAGAAGAACGTTTTCAATACACTACCGTTAATAACCGAAGGCAGGGAGAGTCGGAGAATCGAAGTTCAAAGGCAAAAATAAACTGGAACGGGGCAGGAAGATCAAACGAGAGAGAAAGAGAAGTAAAAGGACAGGGGAGGGAGAAGAAGAGGTCGAGTTATAGAAAGCGTACATGCGAGAGAGGGAAAGAGACCGAACAGAGCATCCCGGACGATTGCCGCGTTTTCCGGTACAGAAGCGTAGCGATCGATGCGCGACAAACGAGAGGAATACGGAATGCGGCTCTGTCTCTCTTTGGCCTGTACGACGCTTGGGATGATGATTATTCGGGGAAGGAGGAAGTTGAATCCCCCTCGGTTCCGGGAGATGGGAGGGATATTTTCTTGCGCAAAAAAAAAGGATGGATTATCGTGACTCCTTTTTTCCCCGTTGCCATTGCGGATAGCTTTTAGCATTTTAGATGTAATTAATGATAGGCGCGGCTCATTGCTCATTCCACGATTATGCTCGTGTGTAGACACGGTTGGATGTTCGAGGAGACTTGGGAAAGATTTTACAATTTGCAAAACAGTTTCTGAAGTACAATGTGTACAGTGTGTTTACAGTGGTAGTTTCTTGATTGCACAATATTGGATTAATTAAATTTTCAAGATTTAACGAATACTCGATCTCGAACGATTTTCCACTGGATACAGCTATACACGAGCAGGTTAATATTCGCTCGAATGAAAAAAAGGGGAGGGTATTAATTTCGGCCAGCGTATGAATAATGACCGCTCAAACGAAATGAAAATTCAATCTTCTCAAGCGGAGAGTAATTAAAATTTAAATTCCTTGTCTAATTAACAAAAAAAAAAGGTGAAATAATGACGAAGAGTATGAAAAAAAAAATTCTTAGCGATTGCTAAGTAAAAGAGAAGGAGGTCTCGCCCAACATTGATCTTATAATTCATTAAAGCTCAGGTATTGTAAGCTCCGGACGATTATAAGCGATAATCACTTTAGACTCGATATCGATTCAGCTTTTTTGCGCGCGGCAGAGGCAAAGTCGACAAGCCGGAGGTCAGGCTGAAGCGACAAAAGAGAAAAGCCAGAGCTTTGAGGAGGGTCCGCCAGCTTGGAGAAAAAACGAAGAGACGAGGAGGAAATATAGGGGAAGTAGGAGAAAGGAAGAGGCGTCGGGACGGAATCGAGGCACGCAAGCGCGAGGTTTTAATTGATTCTCCTTTGCTCGAGCAAAATAGATTCGACGGGCCGTAGGACAACTGTGCAAACCTCGGAAGCTACAATCGAGAAATTCCCAAGCCTTTTTCCCATTCCGAGCGTGTATATATCCCTCTTCCCCCGAAAAACGTCGGGAATCGTCGTAAATTGCGAGCGACCGATAAAAAGATTACGGGCTCCCGAAGCCGCTTAAAAAACGAACGAGACGGAAAAAGGAAAAACAGGAAAGCTGGAAGGGGAGAGGAGAGAGGCTGCTCACTCGGCACGCGCACTCCTCTATACCCCCTCTGGTCGTTTCACGGGAGGGTCGCTGCGTCGGCCTAATTTATTAATGGAGTTTTGATTCGCTCGGCGCGCGCCGTCTTCAATTAACGCGCTTTTGTTCGGCCACCCGGCTTGCTCGAGAATAGTGGGCGAGAAAGGGGGAGGAGTAGCACGAGGAAAAAGAGCTCCGACAGGAGGAAGAGAGAGAGAGAGAGAGAGCTTTTCTCAACGCTTTGCGCGATCATTAAAATCCTTCGAGTTGGATAGGAGGAGAAGGGAACGAGGGGTTGGCTTGTGTTTTTTTATTCCTACCAAACCCGGCGTTTGTGTTTTCGTAAGGGCGTAGGGTCTGAAGAGGGCGACTCCTGGACGTGCCAAGCTTTTGATTACGTGCGGGCTTTTTCGAGCCAGAAGATGTGTGCGTGTGTATTCGCGAGTAGTGCTGTTTGGAAATAGCTCGAGGTCTTTTTGTTTGGTTAAGGGATCGATTGATTAGTTTAATAAAGATTAGCAAGTTTCGACGCTCAATCTAATCAGCTGGGCTTTAATCGAGCCGGATCTTAATTGAAGCTAAGGCGAGAGATCTCGAAAATAACCAGCTCCGCATCTTCGGATCAATCTTCATCGTGTCCCGGCCGATTAAAACAAACCCCCGGGACCCGGAAAGAAATTCAAAGGCCAATACCCATCCGCGTCTCGAACTTTCTTATAAAAGTGCCGAGACGAGGAGGATAAGGGAAACGCGGGGGCAGTGACGGTTGATTTTCGTAAATCACAGTATTAACACTTGTCCGTGTGGTGGATTAAAAATACAGGGGAAAAAACACGCGTTCAATGCAGAGACAAAAATACGACTCGAGTTTTCGCTGTGTTTTCATCGAGGTTCAAAAGCTCTCTCGGTTAAAGAGCTATGAACCGACGTGTATACACAGGCGCTGCTTAATTAGATTAATTTTTTCATTAAAACTTTCGGTTTATGCGCAGGTGGAAAGCTCGGTGGTGGCTCTGCAAGTTGCGCATTGAAAAACCCTGTTGGTCGCCCTTTGAGAGCTATTGAATTTTTTCATTTATTAAGGTTTTTTTGAAATATTGGATTTCCTTCCTATTCATCCTTCTTCCTCTCGTCCACTTTGCCAAGGGAAAAGGGTTTGTGTGTCTCTGTATGTGTGTATGGGTGATAGCTCGCTTTAGGGTGAGAGGGATGTGTTTTAATATTATTTCCTGGTGCCACCAGGGGCAGGGGGAGTGTTGAGCACGCGCGCGCGCTTCGGCTTTTAATTGGGTTATCGAAACGAAATTCAATTGAGGCGAAGTGTAATCTTATTCCTTTTTTTATCCTTTTTCCTTTTTTTTTTCTTTTGAACGCCCGGCTAATGATTTCGGCTTAAGAGCGCTTTCGCGCTGCCGGCGAGCGAGCGACGTTGAAGTTTATTGTGCCTGATGAAGGTGAATTATCGAGCTTTTTCATTTATATTTGTACCCCCTTTCCTCTTTTTTGCGAGTGTTCATATTTTAAAAAATAAATAATCACGTGTTTTTATTACACGATTGAAAATCGAACGTGCCAAAAGGAGAATACAAATACTAAATTTTCAAAATAGTTCTACTAAAACTTTCGAAACATCTCCCGGGAACGCTGGATTAGTCGATAGTAATATATTGATTTATCAACGTCCATTACAACGTACAATTTTTCGATCACCGACGTAACTTCTCTTGCCAAATTATGTGCAAACCGAGGGAACTCTGTCAAAAGTACAGCCTAGGACCGTGAAAAAAGAGAGAGAAAATGGAAAAGGTAAAAACGGAGGAAAAGGGCAAGAAGGAAAGCGTGGCCCCTCGGACTTTCGGATGACCGAGCGGCCTTCAGGGGGATAATACGGGGGACGGTCGAGTATATAGGAGCAGAGAAGCCCGGCCGAAGAATTTGAGAGATCCGCGCGCGCTCTTCGCTCTTCCGCGAAATAAAGCGAAGGGGGCGACGAAGAAGGCGAGACGGGCGAAGAAGCAATTTCTTGAGAGCGCCCCCCTCCCCACCCTCTGGACCTCCCACTGCACCCCAGCCCTCGAGGCATCGAGCCCCCCGTACGCTTCATACATGAATGTACAGCCACGCACACATACTCTCTTTCTCTCTCTCTCTTGGCGGGAGGAGGTCTAATTCCAAATCAATTTCTGCCCGATGAATATTACAGCGCCCGGGCGAAATAAATAAAGGATCGGGAGAGGGCGGAGAGGGTCTTAAACCCCCCGGACCCTCCCGGCTTCTCCCGTCTAACCTTCCCCTCTCTGCTTCGTAGAGCTTAAGCGAGTCTTCGTCCTACCCCTTTGCATGCCTAGACGGAACGTTTGAAAACTCGCGCAGCAGCCTTTTAACGTGTCCTTACGATCCTTCCTTCCCGTCTTCTTCGCGCTCGTTTTTTTTTTTATAATTTCACTCTCGCTAAGCCGTGAGTTGCAGCGAAAGGCTTTGCGCGCGGCTCCGTGGATGGTCGTTAAAGGGATTTTCTGTTTCGCTTGTCGAACCCTTCTTTTTCTTTCTCTCTCTTCAAGATCGGAAAATTGCTCGTTAATTTATTAAGTGAGCCTTTTCTCTCTTGCACCGGCCTTCTCCTTTTACTTTTCGCGCTGCTCTCGAGAGAAGTATGGTTCTCGGCTTATAAGATGGACTTTTTTTATTTTCAGCTTTTCCGCGGAAAATTTTTTCGGCTTTCTTTTTTTCTTTAATTTTTTTCATTACCGTTGAAAAAGTGCGGCGGGTGTTTGAGCTATAACAAGCATCTCGATTTTTCAAAACTTTACTGTCGAGAGCTCTATTTTTATCATAACAATATAATATGCGAGAACTGGTGTAATTAACAAATACTCTAGACTGGCGGGCGGAGGGGGGGGATAAGTAAAAAAGGGAATATTATGGATCGACTGAAAATTCATTAGCTGAATAAAAAGCAGTCGGTGGATCGAGTAGTCTATAGAGTATAGGAGAGTCTGGCAGGGAAAAGTGCGCTCCAGAGCTAATTACGAAATCGTCGGCAGCCGGCTGAGTTAGAAGAAGGGCTGCTGCGCTTTTCTCCAAGCTCGAGAGCGAGGAAGAGAGGGGAGTAGCGCGGGCCAAGTCGATAGTAGCCGGGGCCACTTGACCCGTTGCGCTCCAGCGGCGCACACGCGGGCCTCATTTTCAAAGAAGCGCCTGGCATTCAAAAGCCCTGCTCCGGCGAGCTCTGCCTGGCTGCACGCGCCTCCGCGTCTCGTATACGTACAAGCCCGTCGAATCCCTTTGGCCTTTTCACATCTTGATTCATCGTCAAAGAAAACATAAAAGAAGAGAGAGAGAGAGAGAGAGCTAGAAGGAGAGTAGGAATATATTGAATGTGCAGCTTGGCGTTTCTTTCTTTTTTTTTCTTTACCTATGCTGCGGCCCCTCTGGCCTTTTCTCTTTTCTCTCTCGGGCGCATGATTCTCATTAGCGATCGGACGAGGGTCACTGCTCGGAAGAGCTTTCCCGACCCCCTGTGCTTGAGCTTTTGCGCACTATGGCGAAACAGGGTCTCTGGGATTTTGCGGACGATTGAGCCCAATCCCATCGCACCGCCACCGACACTGAAGAGGGGATAATTCTCTTCTTTTTTTTTTTATGGTCCTGTGGCAAAACTACGTGGGTTTTAAAATGGGGTTTACTGATCCAGGTTTTAATATGGTGAAGGAAAAAAAACGCCGGGTTAATTTGGACAGCAAAACACTTGATTTGATTATCAAAGGTTTTTGTGTGTGTCGTATACGAGAATTTGAAAAAGCTTGAGAGGCAGCTCGAATAATCGATTCAAATTTTTTCCTCGCGCCAGAGCAAATTACAATTATTACTCACTTATTCATTCGCATTTGGATTGGCGGGAGAGAAAAATTGCGTAAAAAACATTCATCGATGTTACCGATATTCACGCGGAAGTTCAAAACGATATTACAGCTTTTTATCACTGGCGGTAGAGTAATTGGGACGCGAGGAAGAATAAAAAGGCCACGTGAAAAATGGCTGGTAAGTCGGAGAGAGAGAGAGAGAGAGAGAGAGAGAGAGAGAAAAATGGAGATCGTTACTATTTGGTGGTGTCTATGCAAATGAGGACCATCCGCGTTTCCTCTTGCTCCAGTGTTTTCTTCCATCGCCGAGCTTGTCGGGGTAGGGAGGCGGGCGCGAAGGAAGGGATTCGCGTGATGCGAGTGTCTGCCAGCTCTTTTTCCAACGACTGAAATTTGCATTTTTAGGAGCGCATGCCCCCGGCTTGATTAAGACGGATCTCGTTATTCGCGGTTATCCGACTAGCAGCTCAGCTCCTTTTCTCCCTCTCTCTCCGCTTCTTCTTTTTCTCTCTCGTTTTTTTTTCTTTTTAAAGATAAGACGACATAATTCACTTGAGTTATCGAGCCTGGAGATAAATTTCACCTGCGAGCTTTTTCTTTTCGTCTCTTGGACGTGGCACTTCAACGGGAGCGCCTCCCCATTGAAGTGTAAATCAGACTCACACCGCTAGTCCGCGCATTGTGCGCACGCGCTCTTTATTTTTTCCCCCCAAACAGGAATTTAAAATAAACTCGCTCCCCCCAATTAAACGTCCGGTAATTCAATAAGGCAAGTTTTTTACACGGCCACTAGTCAATCTCGCCGCGGTCCAAAGTAAATTTCTAATTAATCTTCTGATAATATCCAAGAACTCGCGTCCAGATTACTTGTCGAGAGGGAGGGCTTGGTAATGCAAGGAGAACCCCGAGCGTCGCCGAGGCTGCGCCGCACCACTAGCACAAGCTGTCGTACTCACGGAAAGTTATACGATCTAGTTTTTCATTTTATTTACTCGAAAAGAAGGAAGAAGAAGAAGAAGCGGTCGGTCGGGATGAGATAGTAAGAGCGAGGGAAAAAGACAGGGCGGACGGGCTTGGGAGGGGGAGGGGAAGCACAAGGAAGCGGCAGGATAAAAAGGGCGGTTTAATCTAGTAATGCCCGACGTCTCCAAGGGAAGTTCGAAATTGCACGGGACTCTTCTTCCCTCCAGCAGCCCGTCGCTCTCTCCTCCCCATACCCGTCATCCAGCGAGGGCTAGTCGAGACGAACGAGGCGCGTGCGCTGCTCGAGATACGATGGAGCACAATAAAAAAATAAACAAAATAATAAAGAAGCGCCGAGGAGGCGAGCAAGGAATCCGCTGACTTTGCGGGCCCCGGCGCTGGTCCCAGAAGTTTCGAATTCCACACCCTTTCTCCTCGGACCCTGGCCCGCCCCCCCCCCCCCCCCCCACGCTCTCTTATATTGTGCGCCGCCGTCGCCGAATGAACCTCCCCCGCAACGCTGTATTAAGTCTTGTATTTTACTTTATCGACTTTCTACCCTCTCGCTCTCGGGTTTAATATTGTCCGATAAAACGCTGTCGTCGAATCGCGTGCCCTCTGGCTCTCTCCTTCTTCTTCTGCTTCTTCGGTTTTTTTTCTTTTTTTTTTTGCCATTTTTTTGTTGTACGTAGCGTGCTTTTGTCTGGGATGTATACGGACGGAGAGAGAGAGAGAGAGGCGTGCACGCCGTTCGCGCAATAAGTGTACGTAATTTGCTTGGTTATATTACGACGTCATGTGAATTTAATTTTCTTCTCGCGCTGCCTTTTTTATTGACTTTTCCAGTTATTAAATTGCCTGGAGAATTGCCTTGTCAAGAGGGCTTGCTTGCTGAATATCTCTCGCACTCTCTCTCTCTCTCTCTCTCTCTCTCTCGCGGACGCGGAAATTTAATTAATTTCGCGAATTATTGAAGGAGTCCCCGGGCTGTTTGAATTTTCAGCGTCGACTTTCAACAATATTGCGTTACACACACGCAAAACATTATGATAAATTGTAAAGTTCGTATGTACGCTTTTAAAAATCGCCCCCGATAAATCGTTATAGTATATTTCGCGTTATATCGAGCGACATTTCAATCGGTAGAAAATATCTCGGCCCGCGGAATCCCCAAGTGCCGCGCAAACTCGGCATTAAAGAAAAGACTAGTGCACGTGTCCTAGGACGTGTATCTAAGCAAAGAGAGGCATCTCTCTCTCTCTCGCAAGGGTTGTCGAGGTGCCCAGGGTCGGCATTATAAAGACGCGAATTTCCAGAGCGGCTAGAAATCACTCGGAGTACGTCCCGAGAGGGAGGTCTTGCCCCGAAGAAACAATGCCGCGCCCATAGCCCTTATCACGAGAAGGCGCCAAAAGGAAGGCACCCCTTGAGATTCGATAGGGACGAGGGCCAATACTCGTCCTATTTTTCCTCTCTTTATCTCGCTTCTCTCTCGTCCCGGCAGCTGTCCTCCTTTTTTTTTTTAAAGAAGGCTCGTTATTTATCGCGATGACGCGATAGCGCGCGGGAGGAGAACGGACGCTGCGTGAATAAAAACGACCAGCGAGCGAAGAGGAGGGTGTATTATTGTAATTCCGCTTTTGCCCACGATTTTCTCATTTCCCGAGAGCGCGCGTGCACTTGCCGCCCTATCTCTCGCTGGCTCCGGCGAAATTGGCCGGCGCCTTATCTAAGAGGCCACTCCCGCGAGTCCGGTTGACCTGGTTTTCTCTCAACCCCTCTTCTCCTCCTTCTGCGCCTCCGCGGCAAGGCGAACTTCAAAATCTCGATTCTCGCCTCTTTCCCCACACCTTTCCCGCGCACTTTTCCAATTTTCCTTGCGATGCGTGCGGCAAATATTTCTCTCGGTTCTCCTTCTCGGTGGGGTAAAGTTTGCAAATTGCGAGGAAGAGCGCGCGTACACTCAAGACGCGGTTGTTGCGCGCCCCCCTCCCCCCGATATCGAATGTATATACATAAGGTGCAAATTGCCGCTACGGAAAAGTTACATCACGTACTTTGCACGCGCGGACTTTTATTCCAAGCGGCGCCGCGGCCGGTTCCTTATTTCTCCCCGGATAAGATCTTATCGCGCCGGGCGAGCAACTCTATATCTCTCTCTCCCTCTCTACGAGCTGGTGCTATTATTCGAATTTTTACTCGGGTCGCTTAATAAAAACGTTGTCGGGCTATCTCAATTTGTCGATCGGCCGCGGCG
This sequence comes from Anagyrus pseudococci, assembly GCA_030522585.1. Taxonomy (NCBI): domain Eukaryota; kingdom Metazoa; phylum Arthropoda; class Insecta; order Hymenoptera; family Encyrtidae; genus Anagyrus; species Anagyrus pseudococci. Next base: position 96,886 of record JAPYYQ010000172.1, on the reverse strand, counting down.
GCCCCCGCAGGAATTCATTACCCCCGCGTGCCGAATCGCATGAAATACGCGGGCGACACGCATCCGAAGAATCGCGGATATAACTTAGCCGAGCCTCTCCCCGCGTATAGCTCTCGATACGCAGCCTCCTCTCTTAGTCGTTGTTTTTTTATTCAGCTCCTCCTACCGAGATCGGAGTAGGCCGATAGATGCCGAGTTTTACGAGGTCTTCGCCACCCCGACGTACTCACGCTTGCTCACGCACATATATACATATATACGAGCCAGCTCGATTTATGGGACGTTTTTACCGCCCGAGAAGAGAGCGAGAGCTTGCTGTGGGTTAGTCCGATTAGGATCTAGCTAGCACCTCCGTGTGCTGGGCGACAGTCTACCGAGCGTTATCTATGCGTTATATTCCCTTTTTTCTTCGCTTTTGTCCACCCTTGCATCTTTCCTTCATTACTCACTTGCGGCTCTTTATGCTTTCTTTCTATATGGAGGCTTAGGGAGGGATGGACTCTCGGCTCGCTGCAAATCTTCACTGGTTAAATTGTACCGTATTAACCGGCGGATAACGACGATTTATTTCGGTCGAATTGAAAAGAAAAGTGGACGACATGTAAGCATAAAAAACGGCACGCGTGAACGCTGCTCGATCGAATGATGTTGGCTCGGAGCTTCAATTTAGTGCAGGTTAACGTATCGCTCGGCTGAATTAGACGTGACGTTCCGACAGCGAAGCCCGACTTTAATGCCCAGAATAAACATAAGGCTAAAATTGTGTACCGACCAAACTGTACTCCTCTCTCTCTCTCTTTCTCTCTCTCTCTCTCTCTCTCTCTCTCTCTCTCTCTCTCTCTCTCTCTCCCTCCGACGTTAATTCGGCTGAAACTCGGCCGAACACTCCGGTGCTTTTGCTCGGAGAGGCGTTGGAGGGGGAGGAGGTGAGCAGAGGGTCGAGTCGGCTCATCAATCACTAATAACCAAGCCCTCCGACGTGTACAAGCGCCAACATCGGAGCCAACCCTCTTACGCGACCGCTGCGTTATTACATTCATGCGCGTTCCACTAATTATTCGGCCTAGCCCTGTACTATCCTCGCTCGTCTGTCCAGCTATATACACACACGCGCGCACACGCCTAAACGATGCCACGAACCGCCACCCCCGAAATAATCCAGAGCCCCCTCTTACCAGTCTCTAGCCGACACTTTAAGGAGCCGTGACTCGACTTTCTCATTACACGAATACCAAAGATAAAGCAGCCTGTAGCAGCGGCCGAGAAGTATAATCTTATCTGTACACACGTACAGTTCTCCACCCTCACACACGAGCAGCGCACACGTCCCGAAGGAAAATTGCACGTTGTTATACGCACTTCCGGCCGTGTTTCTCCGTATCTCTTTCTGTACAGAGGCTCGAGGGTGTGTAGGGCTGCCCTGCTGCTCCCTTTTGAAAAGCTCTCGAATTAACGACTATACCGACCTTGCCAACCCTTCATTCCGCGATTAAGTGCGCCGCAATGCTGTCGACTTTCTCCCCCTCTCCCTGCTCTGCTTCTTCGGTTCTCCTATCGCGCGATAAAAGACGCCCGCCGCCATATACGCACCAAATACGAACGCGTGCCGATCCAATTAAAAGCGCACTCGCCAGCCTCGCCTCTTCTGACTCTTTCTTCCCCGGCCTGTACGATTCTCCCCCTTAACTACTCTTCTCTCTGTCTCTTTTTTTTTCGCTTTCAATTGTCGACTCCTGTGGTATACACGTACATATACATGGCGCCGTGCGTGCGCCCGGCTATTGTTTGACGCGTCTCGCGCTGCGTGTATTTAATTGAGATGATGACAATTAATTGCGGTTTAGGGTGGTTTATATACAGCAAGCGAGATAATTTTTTTCGTTCGAGGACGAACGCCGAGATTTAACCTAAGATTCTGTAATACTAATTTATTTAATAACTGTGCTGATCCGGTAAAAACTAAAATAAATAAACAAAATTCGAAAATCTTGAAAAGCGCACGTGTAAAAAGAAAAGAAATGGGAGCAAAAACCCCCGTAAATAAACACGATTCGTGGAAAACACTCGAGAGTAAGATCCACTCTGGAAATCCGTAAAATCGACTCGCACATCAGGCGCCAGGGTGAGCGAGTGAGCCGACGTCGAAAAAACATCCAACCAGCCTCTCTCCACCATTCCCTCCGGCGACCCGAATACGTCTCGCACGTGAGGTTGTGGAGACGCTAGAGTGAGAGGCCGTGAAAGGGGTGGCTAGGAAGATACGGGGGCTCGGGAGGGCAAAGAGAAGCACAGCCGTCGCAGAGGAGATCCGTCGGTTAAATTTACGACAGCTCGCGGGAGTCGCGCGCGCCTCGGCTGCGCTGATAAGACGCATCCGCGCTTGACAGGGAGGGAGGGAGAGGCACTCGGTGCGATAAAGCCCCCGATATCCGAGGCCGTGGGCGGGACGGCGGATAGAGCGGGCGTTCCTCCGTCCCGCTTTCGCTCGGGTATAACGCGCGAACGGAAGCCGGGCGAGGCTCGTGCGGGGTCCGACGTATCGCACGCGCGCGCCGGATGCCAAGGAGGACGAGAGAGAGAGAGAGAGAGAGCTGCGTCTTTTTCGCCCTGGCTCGGAGATACGCCGCTGCGACGTCATATTGTTCTCGACATTGCCGAGCGTTCCTGGGAAGCAAGAGGCCCGCGCGCGCGACGGGAAGGAAGGCACACGCGTTACGCGATCTTTTATTGGCGCTGCGGAGATGCGCCATGGCTTAATGGCGCGCGCTGCGGAACGCCCGGCAAGATGACGTGGGGCTTTCCGGTGAGTTTGCGAGATTGGCATATGCGGCGGAATGACGGAAATAAGTTCGAGGTTGTACGCTGGTTAATTGACCAGCAGCAGCTCGATAGAATTGAGTGATCTGTAGAAAGTTCGATTCTTCATTTACCAGCGAGGTGATAAAGCTTAATTTTTATTTTGTCCTTTCTAAATTAATATTTAGTCCGCAAAAAAAATGTTTACTTGGAAAAATCTTTACGTTTCAATCGCAACGTTTTGCCATTTACCGGGTGACTTCTTAAGAGGTCGTTAAAATAGCAAAAATAGATAATACTGTAGAATAATACAAAAAGTCATCAGTCGTGAAAGTCATAAAAATGCGACTTATTCTTAGTTCCAAACGATGTGTCTACTTTTTGTAATTTCTGTTGGCATAACGATAAAATAAGTCTAAAAAATGTTGTACTTTTTTAATTCTTTATAATTTTTATTAACCTTACAAAAGAACAAAAGTCAATGTAATGATTTATTTTATCCTGATACATATAGTTTTTAAGGTTCTACGTTTTCAGCGATCCAATCGAGGTAAGAAACGACATTGGTGTAGACACCTGGTATATTCTCTTCTCCACATCCTGAAGGTCCGTAAGAGGTTATTCCGATAATTTCCCATATTTCTTTACCATTGATCGTTGAAGTTTGCATCAGAGGTCCACCAGAATCATTAATGCATGTGTCCTTGCCCTTAGAGCCACCGGCACAAATCTGTGTGTCAATTATCTCTTTCGGAAAAGGAACATTATCTTCAATCTGCTGTTTGCACGTTTCGTGATCCACGAATGGCAACACTACTTTTTGCAACACGCTAGGCCGATTTTCGTTATCGATAGCTAGACGACCCCAGCCAATGGCGGTAAACGTATCAGTGAGAATGTTTTCTGCTAAGCAAATTGGTTTGATGCTTTTGGTAAATGTAACAGGCCTTGCCAAACGTATTAATCCAATATCATTGTGAGTTAGAGCATCATTCGACTTGAAGTTTTCATGAACTTTCGTTCTCTCAACTTCTATGATCTCAAGGCCAGAAATGCATGTGATTTTTCCATCGACTATTTGACAATCTTGAAGAGTATCTTTGTTATAAACACCTAAAACAACACGCTTAACCTTGAAGGAGGTTATAAGTCCCGTCGGTGGAACGAGACAGTGCGCCGCTGTCAATATGTATCTAGAAGTTATAAGACTTCCTGCGCAAATAATCTCAGTGTGACCCTGGTCTACGATTAAATAAATATATTGTTGTATTTATTGTATTAGTGATATAATTTAAAAACTTACCATCCTCATGAAGAAGTAGAGCTATCCATGGAAATTCATATAATTTAGCATTTGTGCCACCGACTATCTGTGCAAACTGGGGCTCAGATACTCCGCAATTTGCTGTAAAAATATTTTTTCTTTCCGCATCCTCCTCTTTGGCAGGGCTAGGAGTCTCTATTAAAATTCGGCGACGTACGTACCCACGCAGCGACACACGCGTCACGAAACGGTAGAAAATCTTAAAGAAACAGTCTGCTAAGACCGTTTTGTGACGTGTGTGACGCTGCGTGCGTACGTACGTCGCCAAATTTTAATAGAGACTCCAGCCCCAGACAATCAAAGATTTAAAAAATGAACTTTGATATTAATTTATTACATATGTTTACTAACAGTATGCAAAAGTCAATTTAATTACCTTGTGATGATACACGTGTAAATGGACTTACACATAAGACCAAAAATAATATCAGAACTTGACATTGCATTATAGAAATTTGTTTTAACTGAAAAGTTTCAACAAAAAATTTTTTTCCAACTGAATATTTCTTTTTGCACATACCATATAAATATGCATACCGCAGTCAAAGTAAAACAATATTTTATCTAAAGTGCAAATATAACTACTGTTGCTTTATTTTCTAAGCATGTAAAGTGCTAAAATTTATTTGTTGCTCAAGCAACACATTTATGACAATTGCAGATTTTTGTTTAAACCAAATACAATTTTATTATAGTTTTCATGTATGTACGTATTTCTTCTAAAAAAAATCATATTAGGGTCTGCCTAGGCGCTCTTTAAGTACGCTAAGCTAACTATGCAAACATTCAATAGCGTACGTTAATTTGCCATTTTGCACGTAGTAAATATTACGTATATATGGAGCCTCTAGACACTTTCTTCCCATTAATATTGAACTTGTCATTTAATATGGTTCATATTAAAAGAAAAAGAAATCACAATTCATTTGTGAAAATAACAAAAGGAACAAAGAATATTTTATAAAATTGAAAAAAGCATTAGTCGTGAAAGACATAAATAAGCGATAACGAACTTTCAAGGTCTACTTCTGCTTTCAAGTTTTCTTCTAAATTTTTTTTAGGTAAAAACCATTTTTTTTGCTCAAGTGGGTATTTTGATTGTTAGTATCATGATAAATTTGTACGAAAGTTTATCTATAAAGAATCGTTTATTGCTAAATTGAGGCTTTGTTGGTGATAAAACAAAAAAAAGTAGGTACCCTGGAAGGAATCTGACTATCTTTTATAGCCATGAAAATAGTTTATGGGTATAAAATGTAGACGAATTATATTTACGTTTTATCGGTAAAATATAGCTATTTCGTCAATATCGTAACTACTCATGTTTTATTTCAATTGATAACTAGAAAATATGTCTAATATATCTATGAAATAGCAAGCGTTAATACTTTTTTTCCAATAATCAAAACGCTACCTATAATCTACCTATATAATGCTGATTCAAAACTCAAACTATTAAAGGGGCGAAGAAGGTCCGAAAAAGCGTTTCACTTATAGGTAGTAAATTGCTAGCAGTTACGCCCATTTTATCGGTAGTTTTTGTAAAAATACAGAATTTATAGGTAGAAACTATATGCGATTCCTACCAGGGTATCGACAATAAAAAAGGGGATAAGTTAGACAACCGTCGACCTATCCTTTTTACTTGCCTAATTAGTCATACGAAATCCAAACGACAGATACAACTTTCTCAAGTTTATCTTCGCTGAAGAACTCGAAAGGAACATTTGTGCACGCATACGCACTCACCCTTTGTGTTTTCACAACTGCTAAGGGAAACCAACACCACAGGGCTGCAGAATAAAACATTACTACTTGAATCGCGATTTTTCTTCGGCGCTCGTTTTCCTCCGTCGAGCGCCTGCCGAGCGTAGGAGTGGATTCTTCGGACAAGAAAAATATTTGTTTCGGACATTGGCACTTGAGGGGGGGGGGGGAGAAAAGTATAAGGATATACGAGTGGCATCCAAAAACCGCTTTTTCTTCATGAAACAAACCAATTCGTTCCGGTTAATAGAGTCGAGCATTAAAGAGAATCAAATGTCGGACCCACTGACGATATAATCAGTTTCCGATCCTTGGCTGCGATATGAATAATATTTAATAACGAAACCCGAGCTAATTTCGCTCGGTTATTCCCGGAATAAAAATAACAACGTTGAATTTAACAGTGAAATTCTCAGCGCGGAGAAAGAGAAAGGGAGATTTCAGCCAGTCTTACTCGAATCCCATTTCTCATGCGCAACTCTCCCACCGCGAAAACGCGCAGCGGCGCATATTCGCTTTCGCAATAACGTTTTCTCGTAAAATGCAAAACGCGAGATCTTTATTAAAGCCGGCCGACTCATTATATACAGCGACAATAATCGTTAAGCCGCATAGCAAAAAAGAAATGCGACAAATGAAAAATCCACACGCTCTCCGAGATCTCTCTCTCTCTCTATCTCTCTCTCTCTCTCTCTCTCCGTAAAGATCAGAGAGTGTCTCTTTCTCCGTAGACAGTCGTGCCGGCGTAAGCTGATACCTCCTAAAATTTCGGCTAGCTCTCCTTTGCTTTCTTAGCGCGGGGCCGATCGACTCTTCAAGATTAGCCCCCGCTTTTTCCTCGGCAACGCGCGCGTCCAGCCTCCAGCGTCCAGTTTCGGCGGGGCTTATTTACGCATACGTATAAGCCCCGGCGAGCAATGAGACGAGAGCGGCAGAAAAGCGGGCGCAAGACGCGTGCCGACACTCGCGAGAGTCCCGTAATACCCGCGCGCGCAGCCCCCGTTCTCGATTTTCCGCCGAGATATCGAGTTCCTAAGCGAGATCTCGGACTGTAACCTGATACTTTGCAGGACCGGAGCGAGACCGTACTCGCCCGCGTGTCCTACGTGCGTGAGCTGCGCGCCTTTACTCCCGGGACTAAGAACAAGACTCGAGGAGATAAGGGCCTGCAGATGCGTATATCCCTCGAGTCTTTGTCCCTAGCCTACTCTCTGTAGTCTGGAGAGCAACGGACTCCCTCTCCCTACGAAATTGATGGACAATGGGCCTGAGATTTCGCCGGAACTTTGGGTAATTGAATACTATCGCGAGGCTCTAATGTTGTTCTTAACGAATGTAAATTACTTTTAATTAATGAAGTAATTAACGATTAAAGTATGGTAGTGTTTAAAATAATTTTATATATCTCTGGTAACTTAAATTTTGTATACTATTTAATTTTTTTTTACCTTACATCCAAGATTTTAAAATAGTTAAAAGCTCAAACGCTGCTTACCTGAAACAGAAAATGAAAAAGTTCATTATTGCACGAGCTTATTTAGACATCGCTATATGAAGAGTAATGAAGTTGAATTCGTGTCAGCGATAAGTACAAAACCAAGTAGGCAAAAGTAAAAGAGAATCGTGCGCGCCGCTGAAAGTCGATATCACAGAAATAATTGGATTTTTTTTCTAATTTGCATAGACCTCGTATGACAGTCGTGATATTTATTGCCGCCAGCATGCATTTCCTCATCCTCAATGTAAATAACTTCGCTTCTTTGATAACAGTCTTCATTTCGAGGAGTAATAATAAAGTTTCGGTAAATATCGCTCGTTCATAAGCCTCGAGTATCTCTCAGATTACCAATAAGACCAAACGAGAAACGCAAAATTTCCGTGCCCAAAACATCTCAAGTTTAGCTCTTGCTTTAAAAAAAAAACCTCCTGCCCCAACGTGAAATCCAAATATAAAGCGTCTAATCCCACCTCTTCTCGTGCTAATCCAGAAATGTGCGTAAAAAAAAACTAAAAAGGCACTCGAGCGCCGCGCGTTAACCAAAAAGGTGCGGAGCTACGAAGCGGCGTCAGAATTTCACCGCGAAGATCCGTTAAAAGCAAAAGTGGAAAGAGAGAGAGAGAGAGAGAGAAAAGGAGCATAGCACGTCAGCAGGGTTGCAAAAGGGCTAGGTAAATTGCCGGCGCAAGGAGAAAAAAAGTCAAACGAAGAGGGAAGGGGGGAAGGAAAAAGAAAAGACGAGAGGGGGAGGGTTGGTTGTGCGGAGTGCGCCGGGAGAGCTGGAAATATTTCAAATATTCAAGGCGCCGCGGCAACGCGGTCCATCGGCTGCTGCGCGCCCCCGGAAAAATGAAAGAATGGAGAGGTGCAAAAGGGGGGCAGGGCGCGCACTATGGCTTTACGGAAAAAAAGGGAAAGTGCCGAGCGAACGGAGTAGGCGCTCCTCTCGTGGTCGTGCAAGCGTAAAATAGAGGGAGATGAAGGGTTCTGGGCTACACCTCCCTCTTCCCCTCAGTGTAGCAAGGGAATAGAACTCGCACGCGCAGTCTCTCTCCCTCTGACGTGGAGGGCCCCTCCCTTCTTGTAGGCGATAGAACGCGAGAAATACGAGCTTTTCGTGGTAATAACGCGAGCTTGGCTGTTGAGCTCTGCGCTCGAACTAGCTTTCTCGGCCCTTTCTCAGTTCCGCGCGAAATTAAGGGCCTCTCTCTCTCTCTCAGTACCTCAACGTCTCGGCGTCCCTTTTCGCTGCAGCGAAATTTCCTGCCTTATTAGCGCGAATTCTCGAAGTATATGTGTGTGCGTGTGTGCGTGCTTAATATACAACGTTGAACACACGGAGTTGTACGTGTTTAAACACTCCCGTGTCGCGGTCAAAGTAGACAGGCGCCCGTAAAAATGCACGTGACTCATGAATAAAGTTGAGAGAGTAGGTTCAAAGTGCGCTTGCGTAGCTAATAAGTGGAAAATGAACTTTCGCTCGAGTTCGATGAAAGATGACTTGGGCGGTGAGGGAGGGTGGGGGGCTAGGGGGAGGACGAGGCGTATATGCGGAACCAGGGCACTTTTAAGCTCGCGAAAATAGCGTTAGCCTCATTCTGGGAGATGGAAACGTTGGTACTTTGGCCGTCCGTGAAAAACTTGCGAGTGCCCGAGAAAGAGAGAGATAGCCTTGATAATTTATATAGGAAATTAACTTACAACTTTCGGAGGAACACTTTCAGCCGGGAGGCTAGTTAAAGGCGTTAGAAGGGACGAGGCGCTGAATCTGTCGAGTGCAAGTAGCGAATTCAAGCAGGTAAAATTCGCGAAATAAACTTTCTCGCGCAACCGCGAAATTATGTTTATCCAACGTTCCAATATAAGGTAGAACAGGCCCACCTCCCCCTCTCTCTCTCGGCACACTTGCCGTGAGCTGTGTGTTCTACACCAGCGTTGCGTTAATTTCAATTGTGCACGCAAGAGTGATTCATGAATAAAGTTGCCAGGAGCCCAGCCGAGCCGCTAGTTTTCCCTTAATGGAAAACACGGGGAGAGCTGGCAAGTGCGGAAACGCGCGCGCGCCTGTATTAAGTAAGCAGATTGACCCTGACGGGAGTTCCTCCGCTCTACCGTATGCTGACCCAGATAGAGCCACCCCCCATCCCCTCCCACGAGTTGCCAACTCTCCTCTCTCGCTCCCTTGAATTATCTTAATAACCTTCCGAAAATGCATCAGAAGTTAATCAGCGGAGCGGAGAGCTAAGAAAGATGTCGACGCGAGTTTTCGGGCTTTTCAAACGGGCCCTATGCTTTTCGAGCATAGCGCGCCGCGAAACTTGCGCCAACTTTGCGAAATACACTTCTCGCACCGCCGGCAAATCTCGCGAGTCCAGCAAATTGGGGCCTATTAAAAGATAAATAGCGCGTGCGTCTGCGCTGTATACGAAGTTTTTTCGGCGTTCAAAACCACCGGGGGTGAGGGGGGAGGGGTACTTTTCGCGGACTGAAAAGAGCCTATTTCCGGGTGCCTGCGGTCCGGCTGCGCGCGATCGCAATGGGAGCAGCATACGGTGCGCGGGTAATTGACGCTATACCTAAGCTCGGCGCGGCGCTTGCCTTCCGGGAAAAGTGGTTTTATTTGCAGCCAAGTCCTCGAGGCTCATTCCCCCATCTCTAGAAGATTGAGACTGCGGTTTTGCTACTCCGCGCGCGCGCGCCAGCTTAAACTTAGCGGGAACGGACAAGTGGATTTGTTTCGAGAAATTTATATTTTTAAATTTTACCCTTAATGGAATTCTGTTTTTCTCCGCGACAGAGTGCGAATGTTTCGCTAAGGTATACGTAACGTTGTAGTTAATGAAACATAAGAAATAAGTTTGCGTAAATATTTTACAGCGAGCAAGTTGAATTGTCTGTCGTCACGAAACTTGGAAATTAAGATTGGTTATCAGTTTATGTGCGGAGCTATGCTTTTAATACGTAATAGTGGGGTAATATTGATCAATCTTAATTTTGTTTCAAAAAGTTCGGTTTAAGAATTTTAGATAAAACTTTTAGAGCATAATAAACGCTACAGTAAATAATGCACGCGACAAAGTGTGTTCTTAAAATTGTACAATCTCTAGAAAATTGATTACGTAAATTTTTAAAATCGGTTGGCACAGCGTTATTTCGAGTTTAGCTACAAAGTCAATAATAAATGGACTTTCTACGCTTATAATTAGAACACTGATCCAACTCCAAAAGTAATCTTCAAATGACAAAGTTAAATACCAATTAATTGTGCCGTTCCCGTAATACCGATATCATTTATAATCAAAATAACAATTTCGCGTATACATCAAGTTCATAATTATATCGTAACGTTAGCATGCTGCGCTTCCGACGATTAAAAAATGAATTTACATATTTATCGTCGCGCCCAACTCGGTGTACAGATAACCAACGAATGTATATTTGCCCTCGCGTTTCGATATTCGTTCCGTTTACAATACGGAGTAAACAATTTTCCCGTGCGATTCATTAAACGCAAAATAATAATTGTCAATGCGCACACGACGCGTATGATAACGGGCTTTTTGTATTGTATCAAAATACTCTCACTTCGACGCAAACGCCAAAGCCAAAAATTTTCCAAACGGTATATAAAGAAGAAACGTTAAAGCGAAGCGAGAGAGAGAGAGAGAGCCTAGCCATCTCGTTTAATCGCAGCATCTCAAAAACATTTCCCACGCCCCGGCAGCAGCAGCAGCTGTAGCATGCAGCGTGTCCGTGGCTCGATCGAAGAGGCCCTTGCCGCTCTGTAATAAACCTTAACCCCTTGATATCTTCGGCGCGGCATCGAACCGGAAGTCGATTTGAGCACCGAACAACGGATGAGCCGCCAAGGACAAAGACAAAAGGTTATAAAAAGAGCTGACGGCGTCGAGGGAGAGCCCCCCCTCCCCATGCATATACATGCTCACGCCTTCCATCTCTCTGCAGGAGATAAAGGTCACCCATATCGACCTTCCCTTCCCTACGGTTGTACCGCGAATAAAAGCAGCGGCCGTTAATCAGGCTCTTGCGTTGTCTTGAGTCTACGGAGCGCTGCTCTCTTTCTCTCTCCCACTGAAAGCCGCGAAATAAAGACCTCTTCTCCATAGGCGAGTCCTAAATCACGTGAAGAGCTGACTTCACGCGACCTGACGCAGCCAGAGTATGGGGCTTGACAAGTGCTTTCGCGCTCAGATACGCTCGCGGCGCGACTTCATTAATTAACCGCGCTATCTCGATTTGTATACGTTTTTACCAACTATTGAAACGCTCAAACCGAATTTCCGAGACGGGAGGCTCGCGTATAACCCTATTTCCTTCCTCGATCTCCCAAAATTCCCAAAGCAATAACGCGTTTCGTCTGAAGCTAGGCGCCCTGTTGAAGCCTCAAAACCAGAGGAGCAGCCAGAGGAGGGCGCAAAAAGGCTCTCGCGGAATCGGGGGTGGGCACATCACGCGCCTCAAATTCCACATGCACGCCACGCGCGCAATGACCCGGTTTCCCCCTCCGTCCCGCTATGGTGCAGCAAAGGTTGAAATTCTCCGAATCGCCCTGCAACGCGCGTGAGTGGTATTAGCATGCGGAGTTTAGCGCGCGCGCATATTACGCGCTCCTTCGACCTTTCAGCCTCTCTCTCTCTCTCTCTCTCCGCGGCGCCATAACGTTTCCCCGCGCTCGCGGCTTTAATCGCGATTATGACCGGGCGCACGTGCAATTAGCCAGGCGCGCGCGCGCGCGCGCCTACATTTCGTCCGATCGGTCGAGCGTGTGATTTCCTTGCGTGGGTGGTGGGAGGTTGGTTCTTTACGCGGTTTCATGGCTTTACGAGGAGAAAGTCTAAGCTCGATGGATCTATTCCTCGGAGCTGCGCGGGATCGCGTATGTGTGTATCTCGATTACCTGGGGTTTTACAAGCAGCCTGTATAAATTTTATATTGTTCGCCGAGAGTCAAATTAAGTCGGAAAAGGAGAAGAACGAGGCGACGAGCTTGAAACGAGTTTTTTCTTTTAAACAAAACAAAAAGTTAATCGAATCCAGCTCGTCCGTCTTTGCTAAATAAAAAACAGGTCTAACGAGGCCGGGCTTTTGCCCGCAGCGAACTTTGAAGTATCTCACTTGGTCCCAAATGCATTCCTCGCACCGTAGGAGAGAGAGAGAGAGAGAGGCCCTTTTACCTCGACGAAGGCGCGGCCGCGCAATTAGTCACAATCTACCTTAGTTATGACTTATTCGCGCCGGCAGCAGCACCGCTCCCAGGCTGTGCACGGCGCACAAATTACTTAACTTGGTCAGCGCCCGGCTCTTTGCTCCGGCTCTTCTCGGAAGCTGTTACCACTGCTCCTACTGTGCCTAGTGTGCTTTTCAAGACGAAAGAACGAGAGAGAGAGAGAGAGGAACCTATGGAAGGAGGAAGACACGAGCGGAAATGAGACTTATACCGAGAGATACGGCTTATTTTAGTGACGAGATAATTCGGTAGCTCTGTTATTTGTCTCTCTCTCTCGTCTCGAGCTTTATTTCGTTCGGCCCACAGCTGGACTGAACAAGAAATTACATCGCTGAGGAGGGGGTTAATCTATTTCTGCGCCGATGAAACGCAATAAACCTGCGGTTTCGACGGCACAGCCCGACTGGAAGAAGACACTGCAGCCTTTTCTTTATACTTGTTATTGCTCCGCGGAAGTGGAAAATTGAAAAAGAGCTTAGGCCAACGTGACCTGACAGTCAGGATGATCCCCTCCGACCGCTTAAATCTGACGAAATCGCGAGCGGTAAGTCCTGTTCCCTGAGCGAAGATGGAAGTAACCAGGGCAAACAAAACTCGTCGCGAGTATGGCAAAAGTTCGGATCGAAAATGGCCTCCTCGGCCGGTCTAACGGCGCCTCATTAGCCCTTCGACCCTCGCCGACGACGTCCCTTAAGGTCAACTCCAATAAAGCGCACACCACGCGCACGGAACTTGGGGAGGGACTCGCGCGATTGCGCCGCGAAGGGAAAGTAAGTGGGACGTAAAGGAGATAACGATAGTTTGCACCAAGAGAGCCTCCCCAGTTACGACCCTTTCCCCAACTCTCCTCGACAACCTGCCCCTATTCCACCCCGTAAAAAGCCCTCCGCGTACTTATTTCACATGCAACGCGCCACGACGCTACTACTCCTTCGTAAAATCTTATCTCTCCCTCTCTGACTAAAGTGAAAAATCATACTCGGTATAGGGTGAGCGTTTTTACTTTGCGTCTCGGTTAAAAAAATAAGGGCTTTCAAGTCGATTGGAGAGCGAGAACGTAATTTTGGCCGTACTCGGAGGAAGAGGGCTCCAACTTCCGCCTGCTGCTCCCAAGTGCACAAAAGTAATATCGAATTACCCGAGCTTGCACACATGCATCCCCACCTTGGCTGGCGTTTAATAAAAGCCGTAAAGACAATTAGTAGCCGAGATAAATTTCAGGAGTAGCGTTCGCGCTCTCTCGAGCCCTTGGCGCATATATTTATTACGTAGAAGTATCCGAAGACGCAGCCGAGGGTGAGTAAGGTGCGCTGGTATAGGTCAGCTCGTATTTCGCCGCGTGCAGAAAGAAAAAGCGCCGAAATTCGAAGCGCCCGCGAAGCCGCTGGGTATATAACTGCGGTTTGCCGGCAAAGATACGCGCATATACGTACGTACACAGAGCTCTGCTCGTGACCAAAAAGAATCTCTCTCTCTCTCTCTCTCTCTCTCCTCGGCAGCGATAAACGCCCCTCGGCCGCAGCAGCAGCAGCAGCGCCAGAAATAAAGACTCTCAAGTGTCTTGACGCCCGCCGGCGCTCCCGCGCGCGTACAAAGTGCAGCCAGACACGAACATCCTCGCGTTACGCTCTCTCGCGTGAAAAGTCACACCGCCGAGCGCGTACACCCGCGAGGCTCCAAACTGAGAAAGAGAGAGAGAGAAGGTATCGTTCCGCGCACCTGCGAATTTATCGGACGAATTTCCCGCTCGGCGTGTGCACACACGAGCCCGGCTCTGCACGCTCTCTCTCTCTCTCTCTCTCTCGGTATCCTCGCGCGTCCCCCTTCCTCCTCCACGCTTGCTCGCACACTCCCTTCCTCACGTGCACCCCCTTCCCCTTGCCCCTAAGCAAATTCGCCGGGGCGAACAAAGCCGGGCTATAAGTAATTGCGGGTCAGAGTTGCGCGGCGAGCTGCTGCTGCTGCTTCTGCTGGCGTGCAGTGTATACCGCCGAGCTATACGAGAGAATCACGGAAAGGAGATACGAGGAGGGCTACAGGGAGAAAGAGGGAGGGAGAGAACGAGCGAGCGTGCCGTATGGCTTTGGCTTGGGAGATTGCGTTTTTTAACGTCCTTGCTCCCTCTCTCTCTCTCTCTCTCTCTCTTTCTCGGCATCGTGGAATTTATCTTGTGTGTCCAAGTGCCTGGCATTGTCTTTCCTCTTTACGATTTGGCAAGGATGAGAGAGGGGGGGCTATCGTAAGGGAATCCCAAGTCGTTTCAGGCGTTTACGGGATATGAGCAGGGAATGAGAAAGAGAGAAAGAAAGAGAGGTGGGTGGGGAGGCACAGTAGCACATCCACGTATTATCGTCGGACTCTCTGAGAGAGGGGGAGGAGTGGAAGAGGTTAATTACACAATTAGCGTAAACGCAAGCCTTTCGTAATCGTCGAGCGTGGCCAGGAGTCAATAATTGGCGTTGGTGGAGAGTAAGTGAGCAAGAGAGAAAGAGAGAGAATGGCGATTAATAAAGAGCCATTACGCGAAATTTCAATAATGGGCCCTCCGACTCAAGAATCGCCAGCATTAGCAGCTCTGTAGAACGAGAGAGGGAGAGCAAGAACGCGAGGTCGAAGGGAAGGGGAAGAGGGAGAGAGGAAACGGGGCGCGAAGGAAACGGTGATTCGGTCGGCGAGCCGAGAGGGTATAGAGCTTCGATTCCGTGGCGGCCGTTCCCGCTGATCGCCGAGGATGCGCGCGTCCGTTTCGCAGCACAACGGTCCCCGGACAAGAGAGCACGCAGGAGGAGGAAGGTTGGAGCAAACGGACGCGGACAGAGAGAGAGAGAGAGAGGATGCGGGGGTGTGCGCGCCGGCTGACGTGACTTTGCCGACAATTACCTCTAATGCGCTGCACTTCCACGCGGGGCCCCTGCCTTATATCCCCCCTCCCTCACCGCGACCGAGCCGTTAAGCCCGTGCGTGAGCGTATATACGCAACTTGCCTCCGGACTCTCTAGTCTCTCTCTCTCTCTCTCCCTTTTGCGTGATCCCCATATACTGGCGAACAGCGGCGCTACCGGCCTTTAAACCAGCCCCAGTGTGTATTGCCAAGTGGAAAATTAAAAGGGGGCGTGTACCAGTGTGCCCCGCTTATATACATACTACACGGCGACGACCTGACCTGTGGGAAATTTCAGTGCCTATAGTCTTCTGCTTTGCCTCCTTCCTCTTCTTCTTCTTGTTCTCCTTCTTTGTATTTTTCGAGGCTCGTAACGAGCGTCCGTTTATTTATACATTCGGCGTTTTAAATACAAGATTATTGCAATTACAGGGGGATGTTTGTGTGTTCTCAAATTATGGTAATTTTTTGTTGTTACCTTAAATACATCTCCCTGTATTGATTCAGCGCGATAATTAACACAATGGAAAGTTTCGTAAATACTACATTTGGATGCGAAACCAATGACGAGTAGAAGGAAAAGCATTTAATCGCCGCCGGAGCAATTCGAAACGAGCGAGCGCAAAATAAGCAGCTAGAGAGATATCAAACGACACAATTGAATGGCATGCCAATGTGTGCCCCTCTCTCGCTATCGCGCTCTTTTCTCTATCTCTCGTTTTTTTTTTGTCTTTTATTCCAGCCCAGCGCTTCCTGCCTCCTCGCCCGCGCCTCTTTTCCGCGACCGGATGCAGCTTCTAGACCACGAGAGCCAACCTCAATATCTCTCGCTCTTTCTCTATGTAGTCCGGTCCGACGCGTCCGATAGTATACGCGCGCAACTGTATCTGACTCGTCGCTCCTATTTTCCCCGGAGCCGCGAATGACCTCCGACTATTTTTCTTTTTTTTTTCTCCCCGAGCTCAAAGGCACACGGCTACAACCCGTTCCTTCCCCCGCCCCCTCCCATCCAACGCACAGGTGCAAGCGAGATGTCGGGCCCAGTGTAAACAATGACGCGGTCGCTTTCAAAGTTATCGACCTTTTCATCGTTTTCTTTTTTTGCTTCAACCATTTTTTCTTTTTTATTTATTTCTTTTGTGAAACGACCGCGCGCGGCGATTCGACTGCAGTAACGCCGTTTTAAAGATGATTGAACGACCTCGAGAGCTTGTCACGGCCGTGAAGGATTTTACCGTTCTGGAAAAATATTGAATCGATTGCTGCGGCAGCGACGTTCGCTTGTTAAATCATGCTCGATAATAGTCGTTATTTTCGTAACTGTGAAATATGCCGGAGCTGCGGGTGTAAGCCTATATTGGTCATTCGCTTAGCCTTTAAATTTGGCTCTCGTGCATTTATTATAACGCCCCCGCACATACGCTGTAGTTAATATCGTGCTTGTTTTATGAATAATTTTCACGGAGAACTTATCTACGGGAATTCGAGTTATTTCAATGTAAGCCCCGAGTTTGTATACAGCTAGTATCAATAAATACCAATTTTTAGTTGCTAAACAATCATTATTACGAAAACACGTGGAATTTCAATTAGATTAAACAAAACATTCTCGGCATCTCGGCCGCACACCGCTTCTGTGTATGTGAGTCTGTATTATTTATGATTTCCAGGAAAATGAATAAGTGCCGCAACAATAAAAGTTGCTCCAGCTCTACTCGAGCTGGCTACCGCGCAGTTTATTACGGCCAGGATTACAGGCCAAAAAGTGGAAGGAGAAGCTGGAAAAAAAAACGGGGGAAAATAAAAAGCTTATAACCCTGCTGCTGCAGGCGGGATAACACTCGAGAGTCGCGTATATTTTCTTGTTTTCCGCCGAGCGAGTCCTTCCCCCTGCCCCCTTCTATTACAATGAAAAGCGCTGACTCGGCGTCAAAGAAAAAACACCGCCGTGCACCGATTCGCCTCTATACCTAGCCCTTATGAAAAGGGAAAGAAAGAGGGAGAGGGTGGAAAGCGGTTTGTGCCCGCTTATTCGCGGAATTCGCGAATTCCTTTGCCGCGCGCGCGCGCGGAACGTGAAATTCGCTTTCTGCGCTTGGCGAAAAAAAGAAACAGTCAACTGCGAATACTCTCTCTCTCTCGCTCTCTTCCATGCTCTGCCCTTTTTTTTATTTTTACGTCCGATCACTGTTATTTCCTTAAGCGGCCTTGACAACAGTCTCCGGTGTAATCCCTCCCCATCGCGATCGCCATCTAAGGTACGCGAAAAAATACCGAAAATAATGGCATTTAAGTAATTTCGCAAATAAATACACGCACGCCTGTAAGCCTTCTCCTATATTATACCCTTATCTATTATCTCGGTTACAAGGCGTACTTCAACGTTCCTCCAAAAATTCTGGCTATACTCGATCGCTCCGATAGAGGGAGTATATCCTTTCGCGCCGCCTCGGCTTATCGCAAAGCCTTGTTATTTCGCGATAGCGCCGACTACCATCGGCGCACGCATAACCGTAAATCGCGATAAACTCGAATTAGGGGCTAAACAGCTGGCTTCGAGCGCGACGGGGCCCTGGGTGTCGACAAAAATATGGGTCAATTGGAGAAGGACAAGCGAGAAGATTGCCATATACGCGCGCACATATCCATATCCATATCGAGAGAACCTTTTTGCCCGGGAAAAACGGCTGTGTGTTTTTTTTTGCCTCTCACACACCCGGCCATTATTAATTCAAGCCAATCCCGCAGACTCGACAGATTGCCTCTCCCGCGCAAAATCTACGGGAATCCGGCAACGCGCGTCTCAGGAAAAATCAAAATTGAAAGCCTACTCGTCGACTCGCCCCCTTCTTCTATTTTTGTGAGCTAAAACGAGCGGATGTAGAGTTCGCTGCTTTGTTGTATATATATATCGCATGGGCGCGCGGCGTGCGCTGCTGAGTCATCCCGGGCTCTTTTATTTTTCCATCATCGAAAATTGGATGTTGATTTATCGGGCAGGCTAGATCTCGATTGCACTACTAGCCTAATGCACTCGAAATTGTTTTTCTCTCTCTCTCTCTCTCTCCTTTTTTTTCATTCTGGCTGTATACACATTGCATGGATGACGCGAGTTTTATTTTAGCTCGTGAGTAGGTAAAAAAAAAGCTTTCAATTACCCTCGAATTTTTCCCTCGATACGCCATTAGACGAGATCGATCAATCGTAATTTCGAAAAACGTATAGCTCACAGGCACCTAAGCAACACGATCGAAGGGTCAAACTGCAGAGAGAGAGAGAGAGAGAGAGAGAGAGAGAGAGAGAGAGACCAAGCGCCACATGTTCACACATTGGAATTCGTATGGGGCACAGAGTGAGCGAGAGAGCTGTAGCGATGTGGAACGTTCAAAATGGCCTAGGTTCATAGGAAATTCCGAGCACGCGCGCGTTCGACTAATTTGCAAGAGAAGGGGGAGACAGCGGGGGGGGGGTGGCATACGGGTGCAGCGGCGCTGTGGTCAAGCCCTCGTGCCTCCTGAAAATTCGCAATTTCGACGTGTCGCGCGTTTGGCTAACGTTCGCTGAAATTCGAATTATGAGAGAGAGAGAGGGGGAAGGAGGAAGAGAAAAAAAATGGGGGTCACGCGTGATTGCACTCGGAGCTCCCTCTATCTCTCTCTCGCGAGTTTCTCTATATATTGATTGACAAACGTATTTGTGACGCTGTCGGCGGGTGGTATACAGGGGGGGGGGGGGTGGCAGGCGCTTGTTTTATTTTTGATTTTCGCTTTGCCGCGGCTGTCGGCTTATTGATTTGACCCGTCAAGCCCGTTCGGCCAGAAAGGGAATGTCTGAATTATGGATAAGCTCTCTTTGCTCTCTGCCTCCCTCTCCCTCACTCTCGCTATGTTGCGTATACAGTGTGTGTGTGTGTGTGTATTATGATTACGTAAAATAAGTGTGTCGCGCAGCGAGATCGGAGGGAACAAGCGAGAGAGCTTGGCTCGACTTTCCCCGGACTGCAAAGCTGGAAAACGTATATCCCCGAGCAAGCATAAACAATTTGCCAAGAGGCGCCGGAGAAAGAGGCAGTGGAAGAGAGAGAAAGAGAGAGAGAGAGATAAAAAGCCAGAGTAAAAAGAGAGCTGGCGTAGGGACGGAGGAAGCAAGACTGCTGCGGAGTCTGCAGAAAAGGGATAAATGTAAATAAATTTAAATTAGAGCCGTCACCCTTCTCTCCGGCCAGCAGGGCCGTCTCCTCTTTCTCTCTCTCTCTCTCTCTCTTCACGTCGTGCGGCTAAGCCCGGGCAAGCGGATTACGCTCTTTCTCTCTCTCTCGGCCCAGAGGAAATTCTGCTTTAATCAGCAAAGAGTTGAGAAAATCTCTCTTCCTCCCTTCCAGGCTCGCTCTATCTCTCTTTCTCCTTGGCAGTCTTATCCTCGAGAGTGCGACCTCTCCCATTATATCTCTCTCTCGCGTCGGCAACAGCCGATAATTTACAGGAGCTTGCTTTGTCTTCGGCCGAAATCGTGAATGTCGATTGGGCCCCCGGCTTAATTAGCCAACGCAGAGAAGGAGAGCCGGAAACCGGCAGCGCGCGGCCCAAAGTAAGCCGCGTAAACGTGTAAGCGTGTCGCGGTATTTTACGAAATGATTCGCCGCGTTCGAGTCGGTCGGTTTCGATTAATTGCGCATTGAGCGCGAGCAGCCGAGCTTTTTTATCGGGCGACTAATTGGCGTCGTATAGGCACTCTCTTTTTCTTCGTAAGAGCGCGAGCGTTGCGCAAGTCCCCCGGTTGTTGTGCTCGTTACAACTTTCATGCGCTTGGCTAAATGCGAACTGTCGTTATTCTTTTTACGGCGCTAAGCAGAGAGAGATGCTAGAGGAGCTCTTGTTGGCTGTGGAGAACACACGCTCTTTTATACCGGGCTCTGGCTATATAAAATTTTAGATGAAATTCCGTTGCGTAATTCGCGAAGCCCGGAGCTTATTGCTTTCTTAGGGAGAATTTAAGTTTGTCGCTCGGGCTTTTCTTCGAGTTCCGAGCGGAAAAATGTCATTTTCTCGTTGTTTCGTTGGCTTTTTTTATTTCTTCGAGATTGACGGATTACGGATTGTTCCGGATCAGTTATACGTCGCTTATGAGATTTTAAAGCGATTAAATTTATATATAGGTTAGCTAAATAAGATATATCTTGCATCTGTCAATATTTTTTCCCATCTTCGTGAAAGACGTAATTACGTTTCATAACCGAGGAGACGTCGAGTGTAATACATTTGTTCGGTGATGATTTCGTTAAAAAAAGTCCGGAATTATAAAAGAAAAAAGTCAATTATTTAGTTCGCGCAGGGGCTGCATTACTAAACGCTCGATGAATGAAAGAGCGCGCGCGTCAACGTGTCATTAGTAACGCTATTTAAAATTCGTCACGAATAATTTGCCTTTATAACGGGTTATCTGCTGGTCGTTATTTTTTACCAATAATTCCCCCCCCCATCTTCCGTATACACACAATAGCCGATTGTAGTTCAAACGCAATTACTGTTTAGATGTGTACACCTCTCATCACATTATTGAATTACAATGAATAGATTATTATAGACCACCGGTGCTTCCGTTTCATTCACAAATCACAGGGCTCCCTGCAGTTATGAAATTCTTAATTAATTAGCCGACAATTAATTAACGCCGCTCCAACGCAAGCCCCCTGATTAATTGGAGTAACCCGTCGTCCCGGCGAAAAACTTCTCGGATCTCGATTTGCATAAAAAAAAAAGCATCGACTTATCATCTGCGAAAAAGCCGAGCTTTACGTCAATAACCAAGGGCAGGGGGGGGGGGCACATTCGCGCGCAGAATCCCATCTGTCGGGGCATTCGAATTTCATCAAGCGTCGTCGGATTAATCTCGCGTGACAAATCCGCCCTGGCACGAAACGCGGACGCAGCAGATATTTCCCCCGCTTCTGGCCACCTTCGCCCTTTCCCTACACCCAGCTCGGCGAAATTTTTCGGCAAAGAAATTCCCGGCAACGATTAGGTGAGGACGTCGCCTACCCTGCCAGCAGCCTCGTCTCCACGTCGTATTCGTCAACGACTTTGCTGCGTCTCGTTTTTCAGCCCCCCTTGCGCGCTCGCACCCCTTTTTATATAACGTATATACAAGCCCTCGCGCGCGCGCACGAACCTCGTCGTGGCATAACGACTGCTTGCTGACGCGATAATAAATTTTGCCGCTCCGCTCGTTTCCCACCCGCGCGCCTCCTTGCTGTCTCTTATTCCTCCTGCCCTTGCGTTTCCTCGCGAGCGCCTGCCACTCGGCGGCCTTCTTATCGCGATCAATTTCCCGCCCTCCAGCCCCTCGGCTTCTTTTTGCACGTTTTCCCCTCTCCCCTCGCGAACGTCGTGTATTTTCGAGTGTGCCGCGATTACTACTGTTTTCTTCGCCAGCTCTCTGATAAACAGAATATTTTTCTCCTACGCCGTGTTTTTTTTTCCTCTTCTCTTTTCGATGTATCGATTCCCCGCTGACACACATTCGAAATGGAATAATAAACTCGATGCTCGAGGGAAAATTTTCTCGGATGGCACTTCGCACGCGTGGCTTTACGTCCCGCGCCTATAACGCGCACGGGCTTTATTGATATGTGTACGCGTAAAATTCGCAACAACAGACTTTCGCAGTATAGTGTCGCGCTGCGTGTTATTTTTTTGTTTTCGTTTGCCTCGATAAATCAATCGCGTACAGGCCGTAAAGAAGGACGAGGATGGGCATAGCAGGCGGAATAATTACATCTTCTCCCGTTTTTTTTTCTGCGAATCTCAGCAGAACTCCCTCGACTCTTCGCTATTCCAATTACGTAATCAGTTTCCTTCGCCAGCCACGCGCACATATACACACGCATACACACATACAAGCGTCGCTCGCATAAATATTCACGACGACTGCCTGCCTCGCGCACTCCACCCTCCTGCCGCTTTCCCCCTCCTTTTCCAGCGCCGCCTTCCTCTCTCCTTCCGTCTCGTTATCTCGCTCTCGTATATTTTTCACCCTACCAACCAGCCACCCTCCGCCACCTGATGGTCCGACGCACGTCAATTAAAACGCGATTTGCACGCGGCCGCGTGGCCGGTGTATGCGAAAACAAAAAAGAAAAAACAAAGAGTCATAAAAATATACGAAAAGAAACGAAAAAAATTCGACGCGCTCGCGCCGAAATGTAATCCAGCCAATTGCGGAACGAACGGCTACCGTCTCGTTATGTGTACCCTCCGAATTTTTCTCGACCTCCCGGGCTGACTGACTTGCGCGCTTTTTATTCCAGCTGTAGAATATGAAAGGACCGAGAGTCCTTCCCTCCTCCCCCACCCCCACCCCCCTTGGCTTCGTTTAATTGTACACGAGTGCACGAACTGACAGAATTTGTCCGGGGCGAACGAGGAGTTGACGAGAAAAATCATGGAAACGTCAGCCGGATATGCGGCCTGACTGACGTGAAGGAAGAGCCTGGGGTATTCGAGTGCTCTCCCTCGCATATCGGTGGAAGTAAACTGGACAAAGTCGCGCGATCAGCGCTTTTAATCATCTTGCTCTCGATTTTTCCAGGCTTCAATTATATATCCAGCCGCTTGGAATACGTAAAAATGTCGCAGCTCTCGTCAGGCTACCCTTCCCGCCTGTCTGTGTGGTTTTAGGGAACAAGAGGGGGAAGGATGTCCTTAAATCGAGGAATTAGCGGATCTAATTAATCATCTCGCTTGGCATTCGCTTGAAAATTTTCAATAGCGGGGAATGCGACGCGAAAAGAGAGAGAGAGAGCCCTAATTTATATAGCTTGATCCTCTTATAGCAGCGAGGCATTCGCCCTTATTTATCACTGCCTTCGTCATGGAATTTTCTCCATCAGCGGTGTCGCATTTTCTACCTTTCGCGCTCAGGCTTCCCCCCCCCCTCCATCGCCGCGTCCTCGTCACCATATATTCCATTCCTTTTTTTTTTCATTTTTTTTTAAAGCCGATGCATCGATATCGAATTTCCATTTTCCTTCGTTCTCATCAGCGCGCGGAGCTTGCCGCTCGGCTGGCGTTTTTTTTCGCGCGAAGAAAGACCATGGAGAAAAAACTAGAAAAGCCGGCGAGGTGGTAAGTGGAAGGGGGGATAGTGAAACAGGGGCGAACGGGTGCAGAAAACGGGACAGCCTAGAGAGAGTGAGAGAGCTGTGTATTAGCGAATGATTAAACGTCATGGGCAGGAGAATGGAAAAATGCGCGAGGTGAGAGGGAAAAAAACATCATGTAACGTTCATTAGTCATGAATAAGAAAATAGAGAGAGAGAGAGGTTATTTTCTCTCTTGCGGAGGCACTGAGCGATATATGCAGTGAGCGGGTAAAGCAAGAAAGAGAGGGGGTCATACGCTCCTCCTATGTCGTCCGGCTCTCTTTCTATTTTTCAACGACCACCCCCACCCCTATACGGACAAAAAAAAAATTGTTAACTCTTGGTTCTCATGGATTTATAGGTCAGCTTTGACTGCGCCGAGAGTTTAATGTTTGGCTTTTGCAAAAGTGCACAGGCCATATCCCCTCTCGGCTGTTATTCGAAGCGCAGAGAGCCACTGTTTTCGTAATGAAATGAACTTTCGCCGGGAAAGGCCAATATTTATCAAAGATTTTTATGAGCCGCGCGCGTACACCCCCCCCCCCCCCGACAAGCGCCTATCACTGCATATTAATTCGACTTTTTTTTACTCCCCACTCCCCCTCCAAGCTCTCTTTTAATTGTATACCTTCAATGCGAAAGTCAAATTAAAATCGCGCGACTCTTTTTGTTTTGCGGAGCCGCAGTAGAATTTTCGTTGATTAAAAACGCGGAAAACCGCGCGCGCGTTTCTCGCGGCAAACAAAAGGCGGAACAACGGCAACAAGAGCAAGAACAACAAGAACCGTTAATGTTATCTTTTCTTTATCGAAAAAGTTGTAAATCACGCGTGAGGGAGAGCGGACGGGTGGGGCGCGCCTGGAACGACCTCGGACTCTCGGACAGCGTTCAAGCTGAAAAGTTAACGCGTTTCTTTAAAGTTCCTTCATGAAAGTCGGATTTAATTACGTATAATTAACTGTCAGGCCGCGTAATAAAATGCAGCCGGAGAGAGAAAGAGAGTCGCGCGAGAGCGGAGCCGAGAGAATAAGGGTTATGATAATAGAAAGGCTCGACGAAAAAAAAATAAAGGAAGAAGAGGAGAGAGAGAGAGAGAGGAGCGGTAGAGGACGAGATTGTGCGCACGCCAGAGGCCGAGAGCTTGGTAGAATAAGATCTGACGCGAGGGCGGAGGGTTAAGGGGTGAGGGAGAGAAAGACGGTAAGGAGAAAGCGCGGAAGGGTGCGCTAGAAGAATGGCAACTGTGGCAAATGAAAATTCTGGCTGGCTGTGTATGTGTGTCTGTATGTGTGTGTGTGGGGTGGATAAGCGTGTGTTTGTCACGTTGAATGGACTGATAGGATCTTCATTTACTTCTATTCACTGACGCTCTCCCAGGCTTACATACGTATTCCCCATTTTTTTTCAGGGTGCTTCGTTTGCGCTTTAATTTTCGCCCACTCGAACATTCAGGTTATTTGGTATAACCTTGTTAAAAATAAAGTCAATCGAAACTTTCTGATTACCCAATGATAAGCCTGTAGTTTGGTAAATTTGGATGAAACGAAAAAAAAAAGAGAAAACATTTCGCACTTTAATTTAAGCCACAGAGCCGGTGAAATAATTCCAAAAACCATCTCTCGTATTGAAGCGAATTGCACCTCCGAGAGAAGAATCGTCGCGCCGCGAATAAAGAGGCCTATAGCCTGGGTCCTGCAAAACCAACCCCGGGGGCCTCGGGGGTTGCTATAATACAGCCAGCGCTGTTATCTACAAACCACCCTCTCTCTCTCTCTCTTTCCCACACAGCCGCGAAGACCGATAGACAGGTCCGTGCGGGGTAGACGGAATAAAAAAAATGAGAATGTCGAGAAGCGAGAGAGGGAGAATCGGGGCGCGGTCGTGGGCAGGTTTTTTTCTCTCTTCGCGGGGGGAGGGGGGTGCATTCTGCGCGCGCCGCGGCTGCTTTTTCGCCGAGCCCCGGCATTGACTGCGCGCCGATAAAGACGATCGCGACGACCTCTCTTCCCTCTCCTCCTCCTTCTTTTCTCCGATAAGCGCTGTAGTTCGCGCGGCCTGCTTTCTCTCTCTCTCTCTCTTTCGTTGTGAGCTTTTTAGCGTAATTCTCGGGGCTGGGAAGTTTGCTGAAAGCTTATTGATGCCTCCTCGCCTACGCTTCCCGCTCGCCTCTCTCTCTCAACTTTTCTATACCTTGGAAAAATACAAACTTTTTAAATCCCTGCAGGGCTACTTTCCTTATACACGGATTTGTTTATTGTAAATATAGGAGCGTTTTCATTTTATCTCTTCTTTTTTTCCTCGTTTATACTTTCTTATTAACCAATAAAAAAAAAATGTTTATTATGGTTTATCAACATCAGGATTAGTTTCCGAACGTTATACTTTCATTAATTTTATTAGGTTAATCTCCGAATTCGGCGTCGCGCTCGCGCAACAAATAAAACAAATCGTAAAGGAGGGTCTCGAGAGCCGCGCGAGAGCATTTCATTGAAAATATCATCGCAATCTTATCTCAGCATCTTACTTTATTGTAAACGCGGCGGTGGCAAGACTCGGTTGGCCTTAGAAATTTCTCTTAATGGAGAGGGAGAAGTGGCACATCCCCTCGTTCGCATCTCCTTTTCTCCCTTTCTCTTTATTACGACGATAAGGGGACGTAGGGGGCGCGAGATGCGGTTAACATGAAGAGCAGTCGGCTTTCCTCCCCCCTTTTACCCTTAATCTCGTGCCCTTTTCTCACTCGCTGTTTCTACTGCTTTTTCCGCCCTTTTTGCGGTCTTCGTCTTACTTTGCAAAGACAGAGAGAAGGGAAAAGGCAGAGGGAGACAAAGAATTGACGCCTTCCTTGGGGGGGTTTTTTTAATGCGACGAGAGACATTCCTCAAGCATGATGAAAACGACGAGATATCTTGGGGAGTGCTTGGTTTTGCGTTGATTCTTTTTTTTTTTTAATTAGCGGAAGAGAATATCGTTAATTATATGGTACTGTGCAATAAAATTACGCAATCGTAAAGATAACGCGGTTATTTAAAGCGTTGAACAAATTTTCAAAACAATTACAGGCCAAACGCGATCGAATGATAAACAAGTGTTTATCCCTTGAAATTTAAGCGACGGCTCGTGCGTGGCTCGCAAATTACAAACAGCATTTCTCTACCCTTGTCGCTGCGTACACTGTGTACAGTCAGATTTCGAGCGAGGCGCCACGAGAGGGAGACGAATAATCCAACCCTCGAATCGTATAGTCTCTGGCAGCCAAGAGCACGAGCGAGACGGTAAAAAGTGTTGCGGGGCCGAAAAAAAGGAAAGAAGAAGAAAAAGAGAGAGAACAAAGAAGGAGAAAAAGAGAGAGAAGGAAAAGAGTATGTGTGTGGGTGGGTGCAAGGGGTGAGAACGCAAGAGAAACTGCACGCGGGCGAGAAAAGCGGCGAAACAAAGAATGGCCGGGGCGAGAGATCGCGGGGGCCGATAAAGGACGCGACGACGGCGACGTCGTTGGGGGTGTGTGCGCCGAGAGAGAGAGAGAGAGAAAGGGAACGACGAGTCTCGAGTGCCGCAGTGCCGGCTGAGCTGCCGTGCGTTTTCGAGCCAAAAGGCTGCTGCTGCTGCTAGTACTGCGGCGCAGGGGGGTTCCCCTTTTTCCGCCGCAGACGGAGCGCCTCTTTCCGCCCGGACGAGGCCGGATCTCTCTTTCTCTCTCGTTCTTGCGAGCGCGCGGGTGCGCGCATTATGCGGATGCCGCTCTCTCTTGCGCCGGGCTGCGCAACTCGCCTCTATACGCTAGCGCGCATGAGAAATCGTTTGAATTTGTTCGGGAGCTCTCGGCTTATTTTTCTCTCTCTCCTTCGCTTCTGTACTCTGGGGTACGTTGAACCTGTAGGATATCTCTTCTCGAGCGTTTTAATGCCGAGCTGTTTTAATTAATGTCGAATTTCGTAGATGTGCCCGACTATCGTTGTCCGTCTTTTATTTAAATTTGATTGTTGCTAGATATGATCGTCAAAGATAAGGACTAATTCGTACCGAGTCTCCTACCAAAAAATTCAAGCACCCCTCTTAACCCCCCCCCCCCCCCAATTGGGACCATAATAGCATCCAACCAGCATTAGCTCCGCGTTAAAGGACGACTGCTCTGGCCTTTCGGTTCCGTTTCTCCGTCTGTCGCAGGGGCGCCCTCCACAGCGTCGTCGCTACACCGGGATTCCGCTAATTAATTCTCGGCCACGCGGCGCACGCCGTTTATACCCCGCTCTCGACGTTTCACCCTTAGCGCCAGGCTTAATTAGCATTCACGGATCGACGCGTCGCTCTCCTGCGATGCCTCGCGCGAAAATAGCTTCGAGGAATTTTTTCATCCTCTCCCCCCCACATCAACCCTCTCCGGTTCGAACTGGCTTTTTATCTCCTTGCGCGCCTCGGAGTCATCGACGCGGCAAATTGGGTTTCGGACATGGTCTCGCGGGGGTGTGTGTATGCGTGCGTTCGCACAGCAGGGGTGTGCTCCGTCTTTTTTTTTTCTTCCCTTCACAGTCCTCCTACCCTCCGGTTGGCTATTTGTTACGGGGACCCTGGGAGTCAGTGGGTGAACGCTCGCATGCCTGACAGGGGTTTGTACTTACGCGTGACTGTGCGTCGTGCACTTGCTATTCTCTCTCTTTCGGCTTACCTGAAACACAAGAGCGAAGAGAAAATTGTTAGAGATCGATGGGTATGTTTTCTCCTTTTTTTTTTTGCTTTTTTATTAGCGAGATGAAAGAGCGGCTCGGTAAACCAAATGGAATAGTAATTTTTGTTGTAAGGTATGAGCGTTGATGAAAAAAAAAAAAAATAGAATAATCATTGCAATAATAGTTTGCGCGGCTATTGAATGGTAAAGAGATTTGAAAAATAAAGTCAATAAAGGCAGTTGTAGTATTTGCTCGGGTGCTAGCAAGTCTACAAAGCGCCTCTCTCTCCTGCCTGATTAAAACTTATTTCACTTTATGCACCGCTGGCATTTCTCTACTTTTTCCACGTCGTGCTCTTTCTCTTCTTCACCATAGCCGGGGCAGCAGCAGCAACAGCAGCAGCGACACTATACACTCTAACCGGCCCCCGGTCTGTCGCGAGCAGTGCGTAATTAACGTTAATTTTTTAATTAGAATCTCGTCTCGCTTTACGAGCTAGCCGGGCGTTGCGCGTGCACCACTCTCTCTAGGGTAGAAGAAAAGCGTCATGCGCGAGGTGAAGCAAAAAAAAAATTCCACCGCCAACGACGCTCTGTCTTTTGAAAATAACAACAATATAAAAGCGCGAGCGAGACGGGGAATGATGGTAAAAGAGGGGGGTAGCGGGGGTGGAGGGAAAAAAAACTGTGGCAGAACTCATTACGCAACGCTGCGGCAAAGCAGATTATTTTCTCTCTTTCCTTTAGCAAAGAGAGCGCGCAGAGAAAGAAAGAGAGACAGGGCAGAGTGTGCGTGCATTTTTCAGCGACACGGCTGTATAGCGGGCGCGCGCACACGCGAGCCTCGACTTATGCAATTGTCATGCTCGATAATTAATATGCAGCGGCGCGTGGCACACTGCCGCTATACCGGTAAAAATTTGCGTCTCTCTCTTCTCTGCCTCTCCCTCCCTCGGTGTCTCATCGACCAGTCACGGGGCTTTTCCCTCGCTTTTTTTTTTATCTCCCTCCGTTCGAGCAGCTCTCGTCCGGTCGGCTTTTCCCTCTCTCTAGAGCTCCTCGTTCGTGGCAATAGCGAACGATGTCAATCGAACGCGCGTCGCGCTCGCCGAGAGTCGAGAGGGTTTTCATTAGCGTGAAATCGCATAACGACGACTACGACTACGACGACGACAACGAGGGAGAGAGAGAGAGAGAGAGAGAGCGGCGCGTGTCAGGACGGCCGAACGAACGCGATTTCACGATCAATCATCTCCCTCTTTTCTCCTCCCCCTCCCCGCCCTAACCCCCTCCTTTCTCCCTCTCTTTCCGCGCGTTTCTCGTTTTTCAATGCAATTACAATACGCTCTCCCTCTCTCTCTCTCTCTCTCTCTCTCTCTCTCTCTCTCTCTCTCTCTCTCTGCTCTCCCAAGTACGCTATTTTTGAAGCGAACCTGCAGCACACGTCGTCGTCCCGGTGAATAAATTTTGCTTTATAATTTTGCGATGCGTAATTGCCAACTTGCGCCTCTCTCTCTCTTCCTTGCGTTCATTTTCACGTTGGGGGTTATATTATTATCTCTTGTTCGCTCGCTGCACGTGAAAGTTTGTTTCCCCGCTCACCCTTCCCTCTTCTAGCCTGCCACGACGGTGCGTTCTCTCTCGCTACAGCGTATATATAGTTGTGCACCATTAATTTGTCGTCGTGATTAGGGTTCGCCGTACACGCTGACACTGATGACTCGTAATTTACCCCTGATATTCTAATTCCATCCAGACATACACCGAGAAGCAAATGTTGCACGGGCCATTTCGGACCTTTAAACGTCCTTCTTCCTATTGCCCAACGAATTTTCGACGTGAAAAATTTGCGTATATGCAAAAGGGAGAAAAAGGTTTCGACAGAGCTTGAAAAAACCAGGCGAGGCCAAGGAAGAAATAGCGAGCTTTTGCGAAAAGAGAGAGAGAGAGAAAGACCAGCGCAGTAGGGCAGGACAACAGCCTCGTATTACACGAGGGCGGACTCGACGAGGGCGGGAGAGGCGGCCGCGCGAGAACGGGGATAATTGAAAGGCGCCCAGCCCGTCACAGAGGCACGGGAGGAGGGAGGGAAACTACTCGTGAGGGCACAAAGGCCTGTGCCAAGTGCAAATTGAGCCAGGCCGAAAGCCAAGGCCCGAAGTTTGTTTGCCGAAGTGCGAGGAGAAGCAGCGGCGGCAGCAGCCACAGCGCGCCGTAACGCTTGCATGACGAGAGATAGACAGCAAGCTCGAATGAAGGGGGAAACGCCGAGAGAGCTGACACACGGGGGATGCGCGCCCCTCCTCTTCTTGGATTTTATCGTGTTTATATTTTGGCAGTTGGGGCTTGTACGCGCCTGTGCTCTTCGACGTACTACCCCCTACCCCTCCCCCTATGCCTGTATTACGCTGTGCTTTTTCTCTGCGATTTCATTGTACGTCGACGTTAGACGAGCTTTGAGCTTTTACGCTGAGCTTTATTTTCTACGACTTTTTAATTATGAAAACGGAAGAAATGAGCGTCGAGCTCGTTCAATCGCGCGGTTCTTCGTGCTCGTCAGCAGTGTGTGTGTGTGCGCGCAGTTGTAATAACGCCGGTCTGACGAGAGAGCTTTAAGCCGGCCTAACGTGCGTCACTCTAATAGCGTGAAGTCCAGGAAACTCGGGCGCACAGAAGCAGTCAAACCTTTATACGAGCCTTGGCTCGAGGCCCAAAGAGAGAGAGGGTTACAGCTAGCAAACAAGTCGGACGATGACGCCAATGACGGTACGATAGCTGTAAAGCGGCTGTACGTGTGTGCGTCTATACCGGGGCTGCTTTCGGAGCGACGTGTATAACAGTTCGGACCTGCCAGCCGGACTAGTGCACCGCGTGCGCGAGGCAGCGGCCCAACTAGAGCGAATACGACGAAGAGAGAGAGAGAGAGAGAGAGAGAGAGAGAGAGAGAGAGAGCTGGGGCGAGCACGGCCAAAGGGCGAGTACTCCCTTTTCCCTCTATGCAGCGACATTTTGACGTCTGCGCTTTCACGCTGCTGGATATGTTAAGCTCGGCACTAAAAACTGTCGATCATACCGTGAAACTTCCTACTTCTTTCGCATGGAATTATCAGGAAAACGGCATTAAACCCTGGCGCAATTACCGAAACGCGGAGTTGTGTACACAAAATTGGACGATCCAACCGGACAATATAATCCGAGCGCGCGGAATAGTCGAGAGCTTGGGAAATCCGGGAAAGCGGATCGGGCACGAGACCGCCAAGCGCACGCGAGCTTGCAGGGAAAAGTGAGTAAACAAAGACTCTCTTTTTGTTTGCCACCTCCCCGCACCTACAGCCGAGTGCACCGGTATTTCAAGGGCCCACTTGACACCTTAGACAGCCCCACCACTGCCCTCGAGACAACAAGGCAACCCGATATCTCCACTCGGGGCAAGGGGGGTCTGTAGCGCAAGCCCCCTGAGAAGAATCGATTTTCTTCTTCATTCGCGGCGGGAATATGCGCGCCGTGGATACGCGATGAAAATAGGGTTAACCACCTCCAGCGCGACCTCCTTGCTCGTCCGAGAAGGAGGAAACGAGGCCTCTCAAGACTTGCTAGCCATTCCGATGACTTTCTTCGTTGCCTGCTGGCATTCGTAATTTTCGATTGCTCATCGGCTGTTCGCTGGCGGCTGCCATCGAGCGGGTACTGGATTCTATTAACCTCGTTTGAGTCTTTGTACTTTGAGTAAATTTCGGTCTCTTTATTTTGTAATGGAATTGTTTAAACATGTTATAGAGTTCTCACTTATTAAGTCTTTGAACGGATTTAAATTTATTTAAAAAGTTTAATTTTAATGAAATGTTTACTATTCAAAGTTAGCCATGTGCTAATGCCGTGGGCTTTGTAATAATTTTAGTAACTTTGTTAATCAGCTTATCAAAACGTTTCTCCATTTCAACGAGACTCTTACTAATGATTCTTATTAATCAGAAATTTTTTATATTTTCCACTCCAATTAAATTCGCTAAATATTTATTTTGCCCAGTTGCATCTGAAAATTGTTTATCGTAACCAGGATATAGATAGACAAAATTTAAAGACGATTGAATAGCGGAATTACTTTTGCCGAAACTCTAGTCCGCCAAGTGTAAAACAACAGCCGGTTGCTGAAAAGCGTCTGGTCCAGCAGAGGAGAGACTGGAATCATTAGGGGATCGCGAACCTGATTAAAAGGGAGCAGCTCCGAGGAGCTAAGCCGTGGCATGCGTGCGTGAAAGAGTCACAGGAGTAGTTGGAAGCTAAAGAGAGAGAGAGAGAGAGAGTTAGGTAACAGGGCGGGGATAGAGCTAGTTCCCGTCGGGAGCCCGGTGGCGGCTATTCATTTGGCGCATTATCTGCTCGGATCACGTGCGGTTTGATACTCATCTATAATTCGGCCTGATGCCGAGAGAGCCGCCGCGCTTATATACGTGTGTGCCGCCGAACAGCTTTGCAGCCCGACGAGGGAGATACGGTCGCTCGGGACTTTTGCCCTTTGCCCTTTTGCTCCATTGTGCGCCTCGTCCGTCGCGTCTTTCCGCCGCGGCCTATCCAGAGGGAGAGACAGAGAGAGAACAAGAGCTTTGTATTACGTGGCTCTAGGGATAATTAATTGTTAGCAAAGCTCAATGGAAATCGATCCGAAAGACCGTTACGCAAATTAACCCTATCGCGCACGTATACGCGTCTCTGGTTCTCCTATATATACACAAAGCCACCAGCTTTCCCACCAAGCGGCCCAATATTCGACTTGCTCAAGAAATTCATCGATCCTACGACGATGAAAGTGCGAATTAGTGGTTTATTGCACTAGCGCGTTATTAATCCAATAAATAAACGCGACCCCCACCTATCCTCTACACACACTCCTCTGCTCCCAATAAATTTTCAATAAAGCCTAAGAGTACTTTCCCTTCCGCTAGCGACGGTTTTTCCTGCCCTTCTTTTCCCCCTATATTTTCGAGTTTCACCCGAGATTTCTCCAGGCTTGTTAACGTGCCCCCCTTCTTCCTTTGCTTTTTTTCTCCCTTACCGACGCACATGCTAGCCTCTCGGGCCTCTATACCACCCCAAAGTGAGAGTCTCCCGTTCCTCTTCCAGCGCGCCCTTTTTTTTCTCCCTCTTTGCACATTTCCAGTTGGCTTCGCTGCACCCCTCCTCGTGTGTAAATACGCGCGAGGACGGGCCGGACAGCAGCAGCAGTACTCGCCCGAAGCTTCTCCTTTTCATTTTGCGCCAAAGCTCCCTCCTCCTTCTCCTGCTAGCCGGGAAACCTCCGCCAATCCCCGCAAAATTGAAAGAAAATATCGCGTTGCTCGGTCCTTTTGAGGACGACCTGCCTCTCTCTCTCTCTCTTGGCTGTGTGTGAGCAGACGCGAATACGTGTGCGAGCTGCAGCCGGAGATAAAATCGCGAGCCCGACGAAGGACCTAGACGGCCGATATATTGGAGCAGAGTAGGAGGGCTAGGGTGGCTTGCGTATACTCTCCTTTTCTCTCTCTCTCTCTTGCTACAGCTGCACCGAAATTACTTTTCTGCTTTCTTTCATTCCCTCTCCCTTGCTCTTTCTCTTTCGATGCTTCTCTCTCTCTTTCTTTCGAATGGTATCAAAAAATATCCAAGCTACGTGCGGTTTATTCTCTCTTAGACCAGCGGACCCTTTTTTTCTTCGCCAATTTTGGCCCTTGATCGAATTTCTAAGACTGATGTGCTGCTGATCGAAGCTAAACCTTTTATCTTTATAATTTGAATTTTGATGAACAAAGACTATTTACGTCGCTCAACAATCCCACGCAAATATTAACGTTTTATCAAAGTATTATAGACGTGCACGTGTATACGTTTCATAATTAAGGAAACTGGGATCAGCCGAATCGAAATTGCATTTATAATTTAATATAAAGATTGTTTAAACGAATATTAATACGATTAGACAGGCGTAACGATGTGAGAGAGCGAGCAAACGAGGTTTACTAATTGAATAATAGCTCGTGTAATTACAATTGTTGGTAATAATCCAATAATATAATATATATATATATATATATATATATATATATAATTAAAATTTTTAATACGATATTTAATTATTTCCCTGCTTCTTGCGAATAACGTAATCGCCGGAACGAAGATAGAACGCGTTCGATGCGAGATATAAAATTAACGAATATTCGCGCGCGCACATTAAAAATAATCGCAAGATAATCGATGCGCGCGAAAGATTAACACTGTCATTTGTAGAGGTGATAGAGGCTTTAAAACCCAGTAGTCGGAGCGCCGGTGCATCTAAGCGCTTAATTAGAATGGCCGTTATAACAAACCTTCCCACTCTGCATTAATAAACACTCGCGGCCCATAAATAGAGCCGTAATAACCGTAATTTTAATTACGTAAGCCCAGGGGCTAAAGCGACACGCGGCAGTTATAGCCGACGCACGCCAAAAAAGCTCCCTGCGCTCCTTCCCTCTCTCTCTCTCTCTCTCTCTCTCTCTCTCTCTCTCTCTCGCAATAACGAGACATCCGAAGCTGGAGATTTGCGCTCGGAACGGGGCCGGGAGAGGGATGGAGATAGGTGGCAGTGGAGGAGCGTGCGGCGAGAGAGTTTGACGGGTCGCACTTTCATTAGCTCGGGCGTCGGGTGCAATATAGGCCTTAATAGGCTCCTGCGGGAATGAAAATGTAAATTTTTTTCCCCGATCCCGAGGATACGCGCGCCGCCCCGAGGCTGGCAAAGCGCACCGGGTGAGGAAGAGAGAGAGAGAGAAAGTCCGGGGATAGTGAGAGGGGGGATCAGTCGGAAAGCCGCGAATGCGACGGCATACATACATGCGAATGCATAATGCATCGGCCCGGAAAGCCCCTTCGGATAATATAAATATATTGAATTCGGAGAGAATAGAGACGGAGCTGCTACTGCTGCTGCGGGCTTATTGGATGTCCGTAAGGTTTACTCAGTATAACTCTCTTTCCTTCGCTCTATCTTTACCCGGGCGAGATTTTTCAGTGGCGCGATTACCACCTTGGAATATATCGGGCTGGGCGTGCGCGGATTTACTTGTGGCAAGTGTAGATATCGGCAGGTAAGAGTCTTTTACGATTGATTGCTCGAATAAATCTCGTTAATATTCATATCGATTTTCAAAAGCGCAATCGCACCCCTCGATCTGTCTGCGGCACGTCTCCAGGGCACTGCTTCTTTCTCTTGCTCTTTGAGCGTACGATTGTATCGCGCTTAGGTCTCAAGAGTCAAAGCGACGAGACGGAGCGAGAAAACAAAGAGCGAAAGAAAGGTCGATCGGAGTGTTTGAGAGCAAGGGTGGGAGAGAGAGCAAGCCAGTCGAATTAACGTCCGGCCGATCTAATCGCCGTAATAACAAGCCTTGGCCAAATGAAAATGCAAATTTCCGCTCCCGCCAGCGCTGCTGCCACGCTGCCTCTCTCCCTCTCTCTGTCCCGGCAATAACGACGATGGGACGATCGACGCGCGAGGGAATCTACTGATCGGATAAGCTGTCTCTCTCCCTTCCCCGATTCGCTCCTTTATTTTTTCTCTCTTTGTCCAACGAGCCTCGGAACTTTCGTACGAAGAAACTTTTTTTTCTCTTCCCTTCTAGCCAGGAAGTCAGTCGACTGTTGTCTTCTTTGTCGCGCGCGACGCGGAGAGATTAGAGCTCTCGCTCTCTCTCTCGCGGCTGACCGGATTTAATTTTCCTAGATGCACTCCGTTTCGCGAGAGCGCATTATACATATATATCTGCCTCTGCCACTGTCTCTCTCATTTCGTAAACCCCCCCTTTGCCGACTGTGTTTCTGCGACCGTTTGTTTTTCAGCGCGCGTTTTTCTTCCTCGTGCGCGCTCGCCTCTCCGGGAGATAAATGCTTCGCTTAGTATGCATTGGATCTCCCGTCGCCTGGGCTTGCTTTTATTAACGCGACACGGGGGCCCTTTATAAATTGCTCCGCTCTCTCTCTCTCTCTCTCTCGCTTAACTTTTTTGGAATTATGAATTTCGGCGCGCCTCCTCTTCTCCCTTTTATGTTTTCTTCTTTTCTTTTTTTTTCAATTAAATTAACGTAAGAAGCTTACCGTCGCCGATTTTCTTCTTCTTCTCTTTGCTTTTTTTCTTCTTTCTCCGACAACAAAAATCGCGATTTTTCTTCTTGCCGCTAATCTGCCGCCCAAGTATCCTGATAAATACAAAATCTCACCAGACTCTCTCCCCTCCCATAAAAATGAAAGAGAGACGAAGAAAAGCGGGCCCTATCCCCCGCATGTACCGAAAATCTCGAACGTTCCCCAAAAAATAATTTGACGATGGAGACTCTCTCTTGTGCGTTGCACGTGATCGAGAAGCAGATCCATCATACGGCGTCTAATCTAAACAAATTGCTTTCTTCCATTCTTCCTCCGGCGAACTGTATCGTTTTGATAAATCGCAACAATTACTCTCAGACCCGTGCGCGCACAGTAGTCCCCTTCTCTCGTTTACGCAGATATATCCCTCCCCCTCGACGACGAGTGGTGCGTCGAAAAAAAAAGACGGCCGATTTCGGTGAGTGCGTTTTTCTCGGCTCTTGTTATGTCCTTCTCTCTCTCTCTCTCTCTCGAGTGTACGCTCGTTCGTGACTGGGAGTCTGGGGACGATTTTTGGGGGCTTGATGAGCCCAACCGTCTGCCTGCTGTACGTATACGAGTATGCATGTGTGCGGTTGATGAGAGCACACGCGTGTGATGGGAATTGCGGATGGGGTGTGTATTAATGTGCCCTCGGGGCCTAATTATTACTTTTCTAACAAGCCCCTGCCCGGCGCGAAAAACAAATGAGAGATCGTTTTGTCCGATCAGGATACAATGACAATTGTAAGTAGTCGCTTTGTTAGCCGGATAATCACGTTTATTCGTTTTCGTAATTGCCTTTAGCGATTGTTGTTTGAAATAAAAACGCTCGTTTTTCCTTTGAGATAACGAAAAATCAAACGTACGAAGTCGCAGCTTTATCGACTGCCCATATTGAAATATTCCACGTGTTGGATAAGGCGCTCAAGCAGAAACATCGAAATAACGTAACCTGGTGTAAAATTGCGGTTAACCTCCTCGGCCACCGAGGACAGACGACAAATTTTAATAAACCCCCCGTCCTGAAGAGGGATCGACGCATCGGTCCGAATAATCAGGCTCTTCCACGCGGCCCTACAAGCAAACATCTTACTCCTCCGAAGCAGTGTACAGCTCCTGTTACTGTATAGCCCTCGCTCTCCATATCCCCTTGGTCTACCCAAGCAGCCTCCCCCAATCGAGTAGAAAAGCGTCGGGTAGGAGAGAGAGAGAGGAAAAAATCTATTTCCCTGCAAAATGGCCCTTCTCATCCGAAACCGGCCGCTGCTCTGCTCGACGAAATTCCAAGCACGTAGCCGGCTCGTCATCCCTTTACCTCTCGGGGCTCATCCCCCCACCCGCAAACTTGCCCACGCACACGTGTCTATAGATATATGTTTATTGCACCTTTTTTTTCGGATCGCCGCGCCCGTGTAAATCATGCCTCGCGTATACACGGCCAGCTCCGCCTATGGCTGCCTACGGCTGACGATTTTTATTGAATGGAATCCACGGCCGCTTTACAGCTTCTCGCGCCTGCCGGTAACTTCCCAACTCCCTCTCCTCCGAGTCCCGGCATTATTCTTTTTCCAGGCCCCCGAGTATACACGCCCCTCCTTTATTTCTGCCTGTTCCCCTTCTCCTGGTCCTCTAACCTCTTTTTTATCTGCCGAACGTGTTTTCCCTCGGCTCGCGAGTTCTTCTGTTTTTTAGAACGGCCCTGCAGGGCTCCAACACTATACACCCGCCACCTTTTGCCTTTTATTGTTATTTTTCAGGCGCGTGCTAGTTGTTATCCGATTTTTTTGTCAGTTGGGACACGCACTCCCCCGCTCTCGCCATCTCGGCCTCTTCCTTTTCTTCTCCACTGTCTTTTTCTTTTTTTAACAAATGTTTACGACGCTAGATTTTTCTTCAGCTCTGGTACGCATAAACGGAGAAAAATCAATTTTGCTTGATTAACCAAAACAATATACGCACGCTCGACTGCTCCTTTCCCATTCGCATAATTAGACAGCCAAGTGTAATCCAGAGCAAAAACAAGACACCCCTATCGAGCGAGCGAAGAGGTATAAGGCGCAGTTACAAATCTCCTTAGAGGGACTTAAGCGCAGAAGGGGCTCCGATTTCGCGCGCACGCCACAGCCGTTAGCCGGCTTCTTAGCCGGCGCGCCGCCGCCCATTGGTATTCGCGTTTCAACAACACCATCTTCGGCTTTTTACATTTTTCCATCTCTAGCCTCTCCCCACCCGACCTCTTATTTCCTTAGCGTTGTTTCTCCTCCTCCGCAGACGCTTTTATGATTTTTCGCGCGACCGAGGGAAGGGGGATAAAGTTTACAATATCCTGCCAACGGAGAGAGGGTTGCCTCTCGCGCTCGCGAGACTTTGAGAAATCTTTCTCGCTTCCTTAACATCGATCAGCTCCGCCCTCTCTCTCTCTCTCTCTCTCCACCGCCATCCTTCTGTTACCCTTCTCTCCCTTCTTCTTCTATTTTTTTTCTCCTTACTCACGGGGGCTACCCTCGTCTTTTCTCTCTTGGGTTGGAAAAGCGGCTGCGTTGCAAGCAATTTTCGAGCGCGGCCGCCGCGCCAGTGAAATTTTCACGCCAATTACTTCCGCGGGATTTTATCATCGAATTATCGAACTCGATTGAATCCAGTGTATTTCAGCCCCGAGGAATTCCAGCAATGACGAGCCTCGGCTCTAGATCTTACTGCCTCGAGACCTCCCTTCGCTGGATCAAACATTTATCATTTCCGCGGCTCCTTCCGCGACCGGATTCTTCCTCGTCGTTCTTTTTTTCGCCTTTAGCAAATCGTTTTCGTCTATCTAACTCTTCTCTCTCTCTCTCTCTCTCACTCGCTTGTTTTTTAACGTACTCGCAGGAAATTATTTCATTTCGTCGCGGAAATTTAGATTATTTTTTAATATTTCATACAAAAAGAAAACGATTTAAAAAATAACATGAAAAAAAATCACGTGAAACAAAGCGAGATGACGAGAGATGAGACAGCGATGGCCTCGTTGATGAAAAATCGCTTAAAGAGCGCAAATCTCCCGAAAAATATATTACTTTACAAAAGCAATATTAGCTCTTGCTCTCCAGGCTCATCAACGAATCCGAGACTTTTGTTTACTCTTATGTAAAATACACGGGACGACGTATCATTTCCAAGCGCAAACAAGGGTCGACCTCGCCCGCACATTATGCTCTTTTTTTTCTTCCTCCCTCCTCTCGCCCCAATCTCTTCGACGCGTAATTTTGCCGCGTCGCTTTTGTTA
Organism: Anagyrus pseudococci; assembly: GCA_030522585.1. Classification (NCBI taxonomy): domain Eukaryota; kingdom Metazoa; phylum Arthropoda; class Insecta; order Hymenoptera; family Encyrtidae; genus Anagyrus; species Anagyrus pseudococci. Next base: position 57,166 of record JAPYYQ010000172.1, on the reverse strand, counting down.
TTGTTATAAACGCTGTTTTTTCGAGTCGAGAAAAAAAAGTTTGTTTTTTTTTTCTATTTTTCCATTCTATTAGCGCACCGTAGTGTACTCGAGAGCTGACGCAAGATGTGTACTCGGAGCAACATAAGAAAACTTGGGATTTCCCTATCGACCAGAGGTCTACAAGTAAAAAGAAAACGAAACTTTTTTTATCACAAGACACAATATGTGGCTTCGTTACAGCTGTTCGACTTTGCAATCGCTAGTCTTTACAAAAACGTGCCCCCTTATCACAAAGCCGAATCATCAGGCGCTGATATCAAGGTACAATCATTTACAGGCAATAAGGGAAAAGCCTGGCGCGCGACAGCAGGGCTTCGACACAAAGGGCTTTGCACACACACACCGGGAGACAACGTCATTCGCAAGAGTAAACTAAAAAAAAGGAGAGAGAGAGAGAGAGAGAAAAAGGAAAGCAGGTCGAAATGAAAAAAAAGCGAGAGATCGAGCGAATAAGAACGGATCGAATAAAGCGGCGTGGCTCGCTTCCAATCCGATTAAATCCGAGGGGAGGGCGAGTACAGCGACGGGGTGGTTCTCTCTTGCGATATATATACACACCGACAAGTCCGACGAGACTCCGGCCCACATGGGTGCGCTACGGATACCGTATAGCCGCGCAAAACGCGCAAACGCTCTCATTCTATTACGCTCTACCCCTCTCTCTCTCCCTCCTTCTTTCGTTGGCCGGTCTAAGCTCGAGATTCGGCCCCTATAGGACCGAGGACTCAATCGACAAGAGCCACGTGTGAGTCTAATAAATATCTCTTATCGCGAATTCGGGAGTGAGGGGGCGGGGGGAAGCAAAGTGTGGGGAAGACACGCGACCAGTGCGACTGTACTGACTTATGCTAACGATAATAAAATAACGTCGGACTTGAGCCACGGGAGCTCAGGGTGGCTGAGGCACCGGGGGCGAATTTATTAGGATAAGCACCTTATAGAGTGCGAGCATTGTCTGCCTGGGGACTGTCGGCCTTCGTTATTGTCCGATTTTTCGATACGTCCCCCTTTCTTCCTATCGTGCATTCTGTTTCTCTCTCTCTCTTTTTTTTTATTCTTTATTTCGCGCTTGAGCTGAGATAATAAGGAAGATCGAGTAGGTGGGGGAGAGAGAAAGAAAGAGGGATCTGTTTATGGATCTCGGCGGATGATTTCGATGTTCTTATTGGAGCGGAAAATGATGATGGAAAATAAATCAGAAGTCGATATGTTGAATTTGTGTTGGCTGTTTGGGGTAGGGAAATAATGACTTTTGCGGAATATGTAGGACGACTTATGGTTCGTTAAAGAGTCCTTCTCGAATTGAATAATTTCTTATAAAACGCGGATTGACGTTGTCGCGTGCGTAATTTTAACGAAACAACGCGTATAACAACGTGTGATGTATACAAAAAAAACAACAAATCTCGGTATAATGTCCAAACGTTTGCCGGCGTAGAAAAATTCCAAGGCTGAGCGAATAAAACGTCATATACGCTCGAGTGCCTAGCGGGCGTATGAATTTAATTTCCGTCATCAACGTAATTGGCGGTTCTTCAAACCGCCAGACTGAAAGATTGCGCCCACGTGCACTCGTAAGAGAGCAGAAGACAGAACAAAATCGCAATTATAACAGCTTGACTCTCTGGATAAACACTTCTTTTTCTCTCTCTCTCTCTCAAAACGACCCCTCCGCCGAGACTACAGAGACCAGCGTCATTGCTGCGAATGGAAAACCCGGGCAGCGAAAAAAAGCAAGAAATAAAAAGAAAAGAAAAGAGAGAAAGAGAGGGAGAGGGCCGTAAGCGTTAATCGTCGCGCGCAGATGGCGCAATGCCACGTCCCAGTGTCGTCTCGAAGCGGCGTAATTAAAGCCTCTCCCGGGACGCTTGCGCCTACTTACACCTTACCCCTTGCCCTTCCCCCCTCTCTCTCTTTTCATACTCACACATACACACAGGGCTCTCGGCTAACTTTGCCATTTTCGCGCACCAGCGGATCGGCCTCGTAATTCCGCGTCGCCTCGGAGAATCTGGGAAAACGCCGCTTTTTTCCACTCGGCTCGCTCGTGCTTCGTCCCCCCCCCTTCACCCATTCTCGCCGCACTTCTCGTTTTGGATAATGAACTTTGGCCGCGTGAATGTGCTAATTACGCCGGCGAGACTGCTACCGCACCGCTTTTTGAGACAGATGCTAGACGCGTGTGGTTTTCTCTTGGTCTTTCTGATTGCCCCGACGTTTTGAAAGCGCTCGAGCAAAATGCTCAGCAGCTGCCCTGGTATTCGTGTCAGCTTACTTTAAACGCGATAAAACCACGCGAGAATGAGTGTTGGCTATTAGTGTAAGCGGGAGGGACTTGAGATTTCGTATTTTTGATAAAAAAAAAAGTCATTTTTCGAAGTGTTTTTTATTGCGGCTTATCATAATAGCAAGGGATGAAAATAAAATTTCGTAGGGCTGTCGCAATTTAATTTGCAGCTTTTTGAAAAAAAAAAGCTGGAACTGACAAAAGTGCTGCTAGTACGTATGTACGGGTGACGAGAGTGTAGTAGGAAAAAAGGGAGGCTGAAATAGAAGAGGATGAGCGCGGAAAAACAATTTTATTACAACAGCCCGGACTCTTTATTCAAAATTGTCGGAAAGTGGATTTTGTCGAGCTATTGCGCTCTGTGGCAAAAAGCGACGATGTCGAGGGAGCACACAAGGTCCCCGTGAGTACAACGGACGAGACGTATTAATTTTCTTTCAAGTGGGCGCGCGCACACGTGGATTTTTATTGGTTGCCGGACATATTGGAAATATCAAGCGATGGGAAATTTTGATTTTTCCCCTGGCTTGCTCGAGAAATATTTGATTACAGTGTTGTTCTTTAGTGTTTTTTTTTCAATCACTTTTGCAGGGACGAAAGCAAATGAAAAATATGTTTTTGATGAAACTTTTAACAAAGAACGTATATTGTTTATCAATTCATATTCGTTCGAGGTACTTTGGTGAAATTCAATTGATAATATTCTCTTTTTACAAACACCGGAAATAGAAGAAAAAAAGGAAAGAAATCTCAGAACCCTAATAAATCCATATTTCAACAGACGCGAGCGTCTGTTTTCAGGTGTATACCGAGACTAGGCGTGCTGTAAAATCGACAATCAAGCCATTAAAATGACAATGAATCACATCCTCGGTACCCATATCGAAATAATACGCTTGTATTTACAAGTCGAGCCTTCCGCACCCCCTCCGAAAATTGGCCGTGTGTCTTCGAATTTCCGTCGGCTCCAATTTGAAGCGTAGAAAAAAAAGGAAAATAATCCGACGCGGACGAAAGAGACAGGCGTTGTCGAGACTTGAATTTCGACACTATAATTCCGGGGCAGGCAGGCCTCGTTCATAAGCCCCCCCGGTGCACACGCGCCTGCGCTTGAACAATGATTTAATGTTTTGGAAATCCAATATAACGCAGCGGCTGGTGCGCGCGCCTATATAACCTGAGATTCGAATGTGTCTCGATGAAAAGGAAAAAAGAACACTCGATGTGAAATTTCTCTCAGGAAGCTACGAAGAAAAAGACGACGCGTATAGGATTAACTTGGCAAATAAAAAAATTTAATCGATATAAAAAGTAATGTTTTTTTTTCGACATAACAATACTTCCATAGCTTGTTAAATGCACGAGTAGAATTATTTTTTAAAACACAGCATCAGATTAAAACTTGTTAAGGCTTAGGAAAACTGAGACTCTTCAGAATCCCCCTCTGTATCTCTCTCTCTCTCTACAGCCTCAACTTCGTACACAACCCTTCTCCCTATGTTTACAACCGTCGATTTCCTCACGGCTTTCGCCTCGGCTTACACAAAGTTTGACTATAGGCCATATTAAGTCGCGCACAACCAGCATATCCTTGGCTCGACTACAGAGTTCCCATGACAAAGCTCCCCTCCGTTCTCACACACGCACATATACACACAGTACACACGCGTCCCTCTCGTATTTCTAGATAATTTCTCGCAATTAACCTTCTAATTGCGAATTATTTGTTATAATTAGCGTCGATTGATTAAACGCCGGAGCTGGCTTTTCCCTCCGACCCTGCCCCCCCCCCTCTCTAATATAATCCGTCGTCCGGGCACATTAAAAATAATCAACGTAGCATTATGTCTCCCTGGGCGGCTCGCGCTCTCGCTTTGCCCCGCGCCAAGCCCAAAATTGCCGCGTATTCTATTTGCCGGGCGCGTATATATCATTAAACCCTCTCGGATCCAGTAGCGTCGAAGCCGATTTTGCATCGTTAAAATTTCAAGCCCCTGCTCTTTGGCAAAAGGGCTCTCTCTCCTCCTCCTTCTCCTCCTCTCTGGGCACACCGAGCTGAATTTTGAATTTCCAGCGAGAGAGGGCCGGAGAGAGTTCGCGAGACGTTTAGACCAGCTTGCTTTGAGGGCTTTCGCGTCAACTCTCGCTCGGCTAGACTAGCTCTCTCCGTCTCTCTCTCTCTCTCTCTTTCGCCGAAGGAAGAGCTGCGGAGAGACTACGTCGCTGATAAGGCCGGGACACCGCTCGCGGGGGCCACTTTAAAATCCCATTAAAAGCACCAGCGAGAGAGGAAGGAGGAGGGACGAGTAGGGGTTCCGCCTTTGCACCGCTTCGTTCTCGGACTGACGCTGGCCAGACGCGCCAGACGCCGGAGGGAACATCCGTCTTTACTTTATATGACGCAGATTACCCGCGCTCATCTACTCCTTATCGGCATCGAAAGAGAAGTTCTCCCTCTCTTTCACATTGGCTCAGGATGGAGAGGAACCTGCTCTCTTCGCGGGAGAAGCCTCGTCTATCGAACCTTCTCTTTTTTCTTCTCCTCCTTCCACTTGGGCACTTGTACACGAGTCCGACGCGCTCCGATAGCGCTAAAAGAGTTTCGGATGTTGCGCCGAGCCGTGCGGGGCGCTTCGTTGTTTCGGGGACGGAGGTGAAGGGTAGAGCTCTTTAGAGCGTCCGGTTGTGTTCTTGGGAAGCGGAAATTTAGTGAAGGCTAAGGGGATTCCGCTCCGATCGAAAAGGCAGCCGCGAGAGGTCAGATAAGAAAATTTACTTTTCGGATAAATTAGGAATGAGGATTAGTTAGAACCCGTTGCGTGTCTTTTGGATGTGTGTCTGTGCGCCATCGGCTGAAGATGTCTGCTTCCCCAATGGAGACTTACCTGGAACAGAAAAAAAAACAAAATTCATTATTTTTTATTATTCAGCAATACTTTCGCTTTTAGTAAATGATGTTTAGTATTTCACGCTTAGGAGATGGTTTAATGTAACGTGATAAATAAAATATTTCGCATTCGCGCTGACCTAGTTGCCTGTGAAATTTGGTTAGTGAAATATTAACTTAAATTCGGGCGTATTTTTGACGCTGCGTTTCAACCGTGAAATTCTCCTTCGAATTATAAATATTTCAGGCGCAAGTAACTCTCAACGTTCCCGTCCTGTACATAACATTTTCATTAATAAGCAAATTAAATTTTTTAATACGCCATACTCTTTTCATTAAAAATTTCATTAATAATTCTACCGGCGAATAATAACCGGAAGGAATTTTAATTTAAAAAAAAATTGCAAAATTCACCCCGAACCCCTCAAGTACAGCGGCGAGAGATAAGAGTTACAACAATCCACGACGATAAAAATACACTCTAAAATCCATCATTCTCCTCTTTCGCGCAAGAGACACATCGTCAACGCTTCCACTCTAAGGTCGCTGCTGGGAGAGTTGCGCTTTAAAAAAAAAAGAGAGAGAGATAAATCGCAGCGAGAAAGGTGAGTCTGCGAGGGAGGCGGAAAACGAGAGGCAACAAAGAAAGGAGAAAGAGAGACGCAATCGCGCGATGCCATTAACCCCTTAGCCCAGTGGGGCGCGGCCGCTATGGAGTAGCGAGCAAAAAAAAGTGAAAAAAAAGAAACAGACTCGGAGACGAGGGCGAGGAGAGGCTCTAAACTGAAGTGTTGCGAGTCGCCGGGCGGCCCACTCGACCGAGAGGTTACGCCGCTCTGCAGTCGCTGGGAAAAGCCGGCCGACTGGTCTAGTGGGCGGGAAAACGACGGCTGGAAAAATTGATAACGCGCCGTGGGATTCCCGAGCCCCCCCCCCCTCTGACGCTTCTCTTCTCTTCGCTGTTAGTGATAATTTATCGGGGTTTGATTTTTTTCGCGATGACGGTTATTTTTTTAAGAATTAGCGTCGTGCGGAGAGCCTGGTGTAATTAGTTAGATTTTAATCATTATTGTAATTCGTCGTTTGTTTATGTGCCTTGGATTAAATGTGTGCACGCGATAAAATCATTCTGTTTGATTTTGAATTTATTTTGATTTTAGAGGGCGACAAACTGTTTTATTCAAACACGCATCAAATCATTATAAATAAATAATTTACATGTATCGATGTTTGTGTGTACTTTTGGAATTTAAACAAATGTCGGAACGTCGACATAGCAATTTCATTCAATAATTGTTGTAAAGGGAAAATTATAAACGCGAAATTTGTACGCGCGGCAAACACGTTACGGTAAACATGGATAAATAATAATCGAATAAAAATACGGAAAATTAAGTCCTTTACCTTTCATTCTACGCTTTGAGAGCAACGCCACATTGCAGTAATATAAATTGCCATAAGAATTGCGAGAGTGAAAAATTTCGAAATAACTTTTTATTCGCAGCGTTAAATTTAGAAATCAACTATATGCGCTATGGAGATGTATGCAAAGTAAAATTAGATATGTTCTTTGGCAAAGTAATAAAACCTTGAAATATTACAATCTTTTTTTTATCTTTATGCCTCATGAATTTTAAATGTTTCCAGAAGTAAAAAACAGGACAGATATTTAACTGTGTGCAGATAATATAGGAAAAAAATTAGGAACAGCGGAGAAAATGCGATAAGGGATAAAGAAGGGAAACGGGAAAATTCGCTGCAACGGAGAGAGAGAAAGAAAGAGGAAACAGAGGAAAATGGTAAGAGAAAGGGAAAGGGTAGAGAGAGAGAGAGAGAGAGAGAGAGAGAGAGAGAGAGAGAGAGAGAGAGATAAAGGGAGCGATGAGAGAAAGAGAGGCAAGAGGGCATATACTTGAGTTTCTATGGCAACCGGCGGCAAAATCAGCCGCCAAATGGACCTGCACGCGCGGCGGCCGAGCGCCATACCTGTCTCAAGCTGAAAGGAGAGGGCAAGTGGCCACGAGAGGAAGATGAGGAGAAAGAGAGAGAGCAAAAGTGGAGAAGGGATTAAGCAAGCGAGAAGAGGATGAGCGAGACTCGACGACGACGAGGCCTGCAGAGCTGCTGCTGCTGCTGCTGCGAAGGGAATGCGAATTAAAAGAGAAAAAATCGCGGTGAAAAATGAGAAGACGAGGAAAACTGTTTGGGAGTGGGTGGGGATGGGGATGAAGGAGAGAGAGGCTAGAAGGGGACCGAAATGAAACATGGATTCGGGCGAGCTCGCGCGCGGCTAACTTTCTCCCCGAGCATTGAGCCTGACTTCTTCTTCTTCTACTTTTTGTTTATTACGGCAAGCGTCTGCTACTACTCCAGCGAGCGTTGCTTTAATTAAATTTTCAAAAGCCTCATTTTTATCCATACCGAATTATTCGCCGGAATTAAAAAGCTCTCTCTTTCTCTCGCGCGCGCGAGAGCTTTCCTTCACATTCTCTTTTCCCCCGTATAATAATAATTGAAACGATCAAACTTCAAGCGCGCAACGCTCGCTGATGTAACGTTTACGCATAGATCCCCGACAAAGTTTATCCCTCCTTGGGGCTGCGTTTAAAAAAAAAAAATGAAAGAGAAATAAAAATAATCAGGTAAAAACTAGAAAAGCCCCCACGGATTATCGCGAGGGAAAATCGGAAATTCAGGCGAGAGAGAAGAAGGTCTATTATACGGGCAACGACGACGACGGGGCCTAGGCATTTGCGCAGCGCGTAGGATTCAGCGCTGGCGGCGTTTGTACGTGCAAATGGCCAAGCAAAACGACGAGGTATCCCGTATAGTCGCACTGCGTAGGTGCCGCGGCTATATTCCCTCTCTTTCTCGCGCAGTATCGCCATCTCGGGAAATCTCTCTCGGTGAAGCCCTCGAGGAGGTGTGCGGGGGGTATTGAAGGGGTTGGCGGTGTAAAGCGTACCGCGCGTAAACCGCTCGGGCGCATTATGCCTTCTGCCGGATTTCTCGCGGCTCGTTTTACCTGGGCTCTCTCTCTCTCTCTCTCTCTCTCTCTCTCTCTCTCTCTCTCCGTGGGCCTCGAGAGACGCGCATGAATGACGGTGTTTTGCGTTAACGAGAGGAACGTTTACTCGATATTCGTGCAGCGCGCGGCACACACGCACGCACATAAGCGCGCGCGAGAGTCGTCAGTTGGCGGTCTCTTTCTCGGCGGCGCATATAACCGCGATATGCTGTGCCGACTCCGCTGCCGCTGCTGCTTCGGGAAAATGACGTGGGAGGACGAGATTTGTTTTTTAACGCTCCAACGGCTCAACTCCGATGCTCGCGGCGTTGGCTATTTGCTCCCTCTTTCTCGCGTACACACATATATATATATACCGTTGCATAAATAATGCCCGCCCGTTACGTATATACTTTTGCGCTTAATTTATTCGGCCGTAATATTTCAGAAGGTTTATCGCTAGAAATATAAATAACGATCAGCGATATTGCCCACCACCCTCACCCCCTAACTTTCGTCTACCAACCTAATAATTATGTACGCGACGAAGGTTTGCGTAATTCTCACTTGTGATTAAGTTTTTTTAATAAATTCTTTAACGAGCGCATTTTTCACGTTTAATTAAATTAGCGTACCAGCCGCACGAGAGCCACGCCATTGATCAAGCGTACGTATATCTAAAATCTAGAAATAAACTTTTGCTAAAAAAAACCATACACACGTTATGCATACACGTATTACATCAGCGTCAACACACGTCGAGGAATCGAGACACAGTTTAAATAATCAAAACAACGCAGGCATAAACATTCATCCGAATGTCTCATGGCAGAGTTACACCGTCCAGCATCAACATTCCCAAATGCAGACCAAATGACCAAACACACTGAATGTACGTGTACGTGTGCATTTATACGTATACAGAGATAGGTTTGAGCGAGAGAGAGAGAGAGAGAGAGAGAGAGAGAGAGAGAGAGAGACAGACAGACAGAGAGCAGCGGCGGAATTCCGTGTTACTGAACCGGTAATCGAGTTTCCCACCGGCTATCGTCTCCATTTAGCCGAGCGGCCGACTGCCAGCGTATACACTCGCCTCCAAAGTGCTAGACGAACGTCGAAGGGAATTCGAGATGTGCTCGCGGGCCTTGGGCGCATAACGAGGGATGCAGGACGTCGGGACGAGCTTTTCCTTCCTTCTCAAGCCCCGTGGTAAAGGAGAGAGAGAGAGAGAGAGAGAGAGAGAGAGAGAGAGCAGAGGTGGTGGCTAGGTCGTTGGTAGTTTCGCGAAATCGGGCCAACTTCGGAGCTTTGCCGTCCCTTCGGGATATAGTGGCCGCTCTCGCTTCGACTGCTATGGGAGGAGTCGATGGGGATAGGCGCGCGAAGTTCCTCGTGATGGAACGTGATGTTACGGCCGTTGGGATGGATCGACAGGAAAAATAAACGGGTGGATTGATATGGTCGTGACAATAGGCTTGCCAGGATTCTTTTTTTTAAACGAACATAATGACGCGACGGTAAATAAAAATACGGTTGTTGCTGTGAGGGTGGTAAACTCGGAAAATAGTAATAATCGAAAAATAAAACGCAACTTTTCATTTCCAAGTTTGAATCGCGGAAATTGTTACTCGCTCCCAATGCTCTCGTAAAGATTTATCAGAAACTTTTTCCCCCCAGTAAAAGTTTTCAAGTGATATCTATAGAGTCGGAGCTCAAAGTACGTTTATTAGCTGACCTTACGTACGCGCTTGCAACTCGTTAAGCCATAGAAAAGATAAGCGTTCTTAAAAATAATTTCCTCGTGTATGACAAACGATCGTTAACATAACCTGTATTACCGTCATCTTTGATTCATGAATCCATAATCCATAAAAATCTATTAAAAATACATAATCCCAATGAGAGGCTAGAATAGATAAACATTCATAAACGACGAATAAAAATGATACATATGCAGAATAAGTGATATAGTTTATTCAGGACGTATTTCTGGGAAACGACGCGTGGGGGTTAGGCAATTTATTTTACTCAGAAGTCAATGAAAGAAGTCGGGGGGGATGGAAGGGGGCGCTGTAGGGGATATATAAGGATAGGGAAGAATGGCCTAGACTAAAATACTTACCGAGAGTAGGGAAAGATTTATTAAAGAGGTAATGAGAAAGATTCAACGCGAATGAGAATAAGAAAAAGCGAAAGAGAGCGCTGGTGGCGAAGGGCAGAGAGGGGTAGTAAGGTATAGCAGCGGAGGAGCGGAAGGGGATGGCTGGGAGGGGCTCGAACAGTCGTCGCTGGCGTTCATCGTCCTCTGGCGGATTCCTCCCCTAGCCTCCCACGTCCGAGGCTTGTATCAAGAGCGACTAAGAGCTTGAGCCAAAAGCTCCAGAGGGTAAGAGAAAGCTAGACACCCCGATCGATAGGGAGCATAAGAACGAGAGCTCCAACCGAGCGAAACGGACGCCGCCGCGTGCCGACCTCCTCTCCCTCTTTTCCTCTCTCTCGACGCTATATAGTGGTCGAAGTTCCGACGGACTCGCGCCGTCTTCCTCCTACGGGCTTTCCTCCTCGCTCTTTCTCTCTGTTTATGTAACGGACCTCCGGGCGCGCGACCCTTGAGAAATCGAATTTTTCATTTGCTCCGAGCTTGCCGTCATGGAAAGCTCCCCTCTCTCCACCTTCTTCTTCTTCTTCTTCTATCCCCGCAATCTTTCAATTTGTCTTTTCTTTTTCCACACGCCTGCGTTTATTAGTTTCCAGCAGCTCGATCGCCACTGATGAGCCCCCGAGTTTCGTTTTTATTTTTCCCTTTTATGTTCAAAGCGCTCGGATTATTCGCATACGCTCAAGTGACTTCGAGTGGATATAAAAAAAATTATCGAGTTGTTTTATTGTTTATACAATTCGATCGGGGATGCCATTTGCTCGATAGTCTCGAAGGGCTAATCGAGCTGAAAAATAATACGAGTACAAAGAGTAGGCACACTCGAGTAAGATCGTTGATGCAAATAAGCTATACCTACAAAGGAAGTCCATTTGGCCCGGCGTTTTATTCAAGGAATCCTCTAATTGCAGGCATCGGATGTCGTTGAGTTAACGTCATCATTTTAGCCGGTTACACGCAAATCGCATCGCGAGCCCGCGCACAACAGGCCTCAGCTTTGAAACAAAAACAAATTACCAGCCCTTTCTCTCTTTCAACTCGTTGTAAAGTCCCAGGGCCCAAGAAAGAGAGAGGAACATCTTAATGAAATTATCGGAAGGTAAAAATAAACCCCTTTTCAACCGAGCTCGCCTTCCATTAATCTCATTATCCCCGGACCATTAGCACGCCGGGAATGCGATCGGAAAAATCTGCAAGACGGAAAAGAAAAGGGCCAAGCCAAGGAGAGAGTAAGGGGCGCATGCTGGTTGAAATAAAAAAAAAAAGACAGTCGTATAGCCTGAGAATAAAAGGAGAGAAGAGAGACAGGGGAGTAGGTGCGGGAAGAAAATAACGAGTAGAGAAGAGAGGTGGTGGTGGAAGAGAGAAAAGGCGAGTAGAGGTAAGGTGCCCGAGCGCAAAGTGGTCGATAAGTGAATAGCCGCAAGCGCGAAATCTCCGGCTGTATCTCGGCGCGCGAGCTTACGTCCGGACGCGCTCGATAAGCGAGAGCGGGTGATGGGGGGGACTCTAGACGCCGGCACACATCGCTTCTCTCCCGCGGCGCCCACGCCCGCTAGAGCAAGAGAGATAGCTGCTCTCAGTCGTGAATTAGTTAGCTGGGCGATCGAACGGCTTGGTGGGAAGCGAGCCGGCCCCGATATACACACCAAGTCTCCGGGGAATACCCTCTCTCTCTCTCTCTCTCTCGAGCGCTGAGACTGGCAATCCGTTGGCTCTACACCCGCTCTCTGCTCTCCCGTCCTCCACCTCCTTTTCGATTCTTTTGGCGTTTCAAGTAAACGCCAAGGAGAGCAAGAGATGAATCTCTTTCTCTCTCACTCCTGTCGCTTTACGCTTGGGCTAGATCGCTGGATGTACGCTTCTATAGGAATAATGAGCGAGTGTGGATATACACAGCGCCTTGCTGCGTTTATCTTATGGATGTATTAATCGAAGGCGTATTTTTACGTATCGACTTTATCGATGACAAAGAGAATAGCTTTCTGCTCCGCTCGCGTTTGTATTGGGCGTTGAGTGGCGTGTTTCGCTTCGTTTGCGAGTGTAAACAGCGAACGATATGAAGTTTAATATTTCAATATTTCTGGATCCTGGAAAATTGTCTTGTCGCTTAGGATCGGATTATTAGTCGATTCAAGACATAGCCGTACAAAGCCGCTCCCAATTAGCCAGCTATAAAAAAGACGTTATACTTGGCAATTAAAACGTACACTCCGCGCGCAGGCAACCCTTGTATTGTTATTAACCCGGAAAACTAACATCAACAACAACTAGAACTATGCGTTGCAGAGGAATGTAAGCCAAGATTTACGCGAGGCATAAACTATGGCAAAACTTGAATAATACAAAGCATCTTCAACGTCTGGTTTACATTTCCCCACGAGCGAGAGCGGGTGCACTGCGCGCATGCGGCGCACACAAAAGCAGCCAGCTATAATTACAAGACGTGTAATCTAGTTTGCCGCGCGCCATCTTTCAAGCATCTCCACAGAGAGAGCCTCCTCCGCGCGAAAGAGAGCGATCGATCCCCAGGCCATGCGCGCCCAATTTTCCGCCTACAGGCCCAACGGAAAAACAGGCTCGCTAATGCCGTAGTACCCCACAGGGCTCAATGCGTGCGAGGTGTATCCTCGGGAAAAAGAGCGCGCATGCAATCGGCGGCCTCTCTATCGCGAGAAGGAAAACGGTTAAAGACGAGAGAGCGGAGGAGGGCAAGAGCCCCGTGCCGATCGATCAGAAGCGCAAGAGAAGAGACGTGTAGGTGCATCTATATACGAGCCGGCTGAGCTCAAGCTGCACCTGCGCGCGGGGGAGGCATTCATATTTTATCGGTTAGGGGGGAGAGAGATATCCATCCCCTCTTCCCTACACCAGCACCAATACGCCTGCGATAGAAGACTTCTTATCGTTTACATCTACGAACGAGGCTGGGTTTTTATTCCTTTTTTTTTGCCAGAGAAGAGAGAAAAAAAGTCGCGTACGAGGATACGGTTGGGTCTCTTTTGGTGTACGTATACAGCGCGTCCTTTACCGCGTCGCCCAAGCTCTCTCTCTCTCTCTCTCTCTCTCTCTCTCTCACAAACATCCGTGACGGCGCAAAGCGACCGTGAAACGCTCTGCCCTCTCTTTCGCTAACGTGCAGCGCTTTCGGCGCTTTCTTTGCGTTTGTCTTCGCGTCGAGCGCTTTTATTTTCGTGCCCGCCGTTTGAAAGGAGGGATTTTTCTAGTCGGTCGAGCTGCTGGTGAGCCGAAGCTTGAAAAGCCTTTTCATTTCCTACGACGGCTGGAAAAACGCCGTGCACGCGCGCTTTAAAGCCTCTCCCCCCGTATAAAGTTCCGAACTACCTGAATTGTGCAGGCCTAAACACACGGGAGCTCGTTTGAATAATTGATCAATCTCGTGATACTTCTGAACCTACCAAAAATATTTAGACTCGCTTACATCTCGGGAGGGGCACACGCGCATTTCGTCTTTAATTAATCAACAGGTTGACCAAATGAAAAATGAAATAGGCTCGACGCGTCGAAGGCTTCTGCAGGAAACTCGCCCGACATTTTATGGAGCGTCGGAGCTGCACCGATGTAGACTCGCGGGAACGAGTATAGAGCGCGAGTGTGCATGTGCTTGGGATATGTGCGCGGCCACCATAAGAGGAGGAGTCTGCATTATTTATGAAGCCCCGTGGCCCTGATGAAACTCTCTCTCTCTCTCTCTTTTTCTCTCTTGCCTGCCTCCTTGTTCGTATTCGCCACTTGTATGTACGTGTGCGTTATTATGCCTCGTGTGCGAGGCTAGAACTCGAGTACCTCTGAATTTGCCACCTCTGCGCACTTGGGCTTCCGTTTTCATTTTCATTTTCCTAGGGGCTGTATACCTTTAGTCGACAGATTCTCCGGATTATACGCGTCTGCTGATTTGCCCCTGCTACTCGTGTGAACAAAAAATTTTCAATTTTTTCTTTTTCTATTTTTTGTTTATCGCCGGAGCTCTAATTGCCGCTAAGGTAAAATTAACCATTTCCGAGTCGGATGCAATCAAAGTTTTGCTATTGTTAGCCAAAGTTATTGTCTGAAAGTTTCGAAACTATTGCAAGGCGTAAAACAATGTATGAAGCATGTTCTTCATAACTCTTTCTTACGACGCGACGTAAATTAATCAGTCAGAGTTATAAGCTATACATTCTTATATCTCGATTTCTCCGGCGATGAAAATATTCTCCGCCATTGTAATAAGCTTGATCGATATTGTCTGAATTAATTATACGGACCTCTAACCGAAATTCATCATTTATCGACGTAATGGCATTTATTATCTATTCTTATTTCGTTTCCCCTTTAAACATACCTACGTACACCGCTCTATCGCGGATATTTCGATCCGATTGTCTTTTTCCAATCGAACTTTAATTTATTCATCCCGTGGCTATACAGTGCTCGTTTGTAGATTTCACGGAAATCAATTTAGCCGATTTTAACGCGAAACGAGCTTTTTTTTCGTCTCCAGTGAAACAACCCCGCTTACACGTGAATATTTCTAATTTCCAAATATTTCTTTTTGCTTATTTTTGTAAGTTTTCCATTTCACGCCCTCAAGATGTTTTGGCAAAATCAATCATCGATATCAGTCATCACCATTCAACATTGTTGCATTTAAAAAACACAGATCGGTCGTTTCAACCGTCTCGTTTTCTAATGCGTCGATCCATTTTTCTCAATCTGCCAGAGTACGACAGTCCTACAGCCTCGTCTCTTCTTTCCCCCCTTCAATGAAATCAGAGAAGCAGAGATCAGACTCAGGGCCCTTGACATCTGTTCGTGAATAGTTAACGAATGACGAGTGTGTCGTCAAAAGGCTAATGTCTCTTAAGTACTTCTGTTTTACGATTTTTCAAGCTAATAAATTGTTATTTAGTTGTAGTTGTAGTTGTTTTTTTTTAGTAAACATAACATATCACGAATATTTCTATTTTAATAGTATTCAACGATTCGTTACTACGTGTCCACCTTGCTTTTGTTGTTTTTCTTTCTGATTGTAATTATTCCAGGGCTGAACGAATCCACGAGCAAAAACGCGCGTCACACTGGCGTAAATTAAATTTTTATTTTTTTGTTCCACACGTTAAAAGCTGAATCAGGTCGTGCGATTCCGGTGAAAAATATTTGTCAAGTTTTCTTGTTAATTAAAAAAAAAAAAAAAAAAGAGGGAAGGGGTAGCACACGAAAAAAATGTAACCTCCCCCTTTCCTCTCACGAATTTTTCAGTATCGCCAGACAGACGTTTCACTTCTATTTTCGACTTCATTAAATTTAGCCTGCGCGCTCGTATTACAAATAAATAAACGAGGTAAAAATGCACCACTGGTCTTACCCCAACGTAAATCAAGCTTTACCATTTTTGTTCCTGCTCCATCCGCGGCAATAATTTTCATTAAACATCGCGCCTGCTCGCCCCTACGCCCTGTGTACTCTGCGACAACATCCCATTCCTCCCGCACACACACGTATACACAATGCACACGTACACACTTCAGTTTATCGGCTTTTCGGGTTTACATTATAAAAACGTCGCTTTTCCACGACAACGAGAGAGGCAGTTTGAAATAAAAAAAAACAACCATGTGCCTGTGCGAGAGCGTGGTAGGATCGATACCAGGCAGGCTCAACGTATTTCACCTCGACTGTCGCGCAGTCCTCTCGTCCGGTCCCCGGGTTACCGGAACGCGCGAGCAGTAAACCTAATTCCGAGCGGGATTTGCTAATCCAGGCTGCTCTCGGATAGAGTCGGTCATTATTTGGTGTCGCCTGATCTCCCGTCGGGGCTCGCCCCGCTCCTGTAAGCGTCGTCCCGGCCGCGTATACTCCCTGCTCCTCTATATACGTGCCACGTCAAGTTCGTATTTATCCAGCGATACATCAGCCGAGAGTTCGCCGGGAGAGTGAGATGTTGGAGGAAAAGGGAGGAAAGACTCCGGCGTCACGGTCGATTTGGCAAAAAGCGGACAGTTGTGAATTGGAGGAGAGCGAATTGGGGAAGATGGCTTGCAGCCGATAACGTCGCGGCGCTCTCGGACTTCTCTCGGCTGTATCCGAGACAGAACGCATTCTGAAATTAAATATAGAGAGAGAGAGAGGAGAGAAAGAGAGATATAGCGTGCGATATGTGATAGCCTGCGATCCCGATTCTCGATATACGACGAATACACGAGGCTCTCTCATGGATCTATCGATTCTCCGCTGTTCGGCAATGATATTTTGACGACGACGACGACGACCTTGCGCATTGGTATATATCAGAGCGCAGATGTGACGCTGAGGAGAGGGGAAAGCTGCTGCTTCGTATTACATATATCGCTGGGCGGGCGCAGCTTGGATTAGCAATTCTAATGCAATTAGAGAAAAGTGAAAGGACGCGGGAGGCCGCCGGGGCGCGTGTACGTATGCGCGATTTTTAATCAACGCCAGGACACAAGCAGCCGCCCCCCCCCCCCCCACCCTACTCCTCCGACCACGGAAAATTCGCCTTATTGCGGAAAACACATCAGAATATTAATTCGAGCACGAATGGAGATAATGCTTCCGCACGCCGAAACCTTTCTGTAATATCCAATATCGCTCGAGTAACCATGGCAACCGCTCGTAAATCCATTAATAAAAAAGGGACAAAAAATGGACGATAAAAAAAGTGGGAGAGAGAGAGAGAGAGAGAGAGAGAGAGATGTGTGCCCGGTCGGTCGACAAGCCAAAAATATATAAAGGTGTGACTTTATATACGGGAATATCCCGCGTAAAACAGCGCTAGCTAGATCGTCATTATTGTTGCAATGGCTTAGTGGAAGAGAGAGGAAGAAGGGGGCGGTGGAAACATTAAAGCGAAGATATAACTGTCATCGCGATACGGGCGCCGGGCTACAAAGTGCCAGCTTTCTCTCTCGCTCTCCGGGTCTATCTCACGCGCGATTTATCAAGCGCGTAAGTTTCAATTTGGCTCGTGATATAATATAACAGTGGGTGCCTTGTGTCTGTGTGTACCCCGGTGGTGCGCGCACCCGTAATGAATATGTGACCGCGAGGCAGCGTCACGTATTACATTGTGGATTCCGCGCGATTATCATGATGGAGTGACTCGCGGCGAACCTCATCGCGCCCGAGTGCTCGTGTGTGGCTCTGTGCCTGTACGTGTGTAACGCCGAGAACAATGACTACAGCTTGTCGCTCTCTCTCTCTCTCTCTCTCTCTCTCTCTCTCTCTCTCTTACTCACGCTCTCGTGCAAGCTTGCGCTCTCTTTTCCTACGCGAATTTCCAGCCGCGAGCTTAACGCGCGAAATCGCGCGCTGTCTCGTTGCCCCCGAGCCCTCCAGCTCTCTCCCCCGCGTTCACCTACACACGCGAGCATATAGATATACGTAATCAAAGTTGCGCGCACGACTGAGAGAGCGAGAGAGCACGGCTAGGAGGAGGTGGGAGAGGCTATATAGTAACGGGGGGGCTCTCCGCTTTCGCCCGCGAGCCATGTCGGCCGGCGCAATTATCCCTTGCTCGCTTTTGGAATGAATATCAATTCGCGGCGAAAGAAGAAGGCCCGAAGGAGAGAGACGACCTACCCTCTTTCCACGGACCTCTCTCTCTCTCTCTCGCATTATGCCGAGCATTAGCGGGTGATTTAGAGACGGCAATTCGGCGCTGGATAGCTCTCGACATTACTGTAGAGCCGTGTGATGGGGGAGGGCGGCAGACCTACAGGGCACACACACACACGTACAGCGAACATAGAGAGGTATACATAATGACGGGACTCCTAGCCGTCTACCGTTGGAATATTCCCATTGTTTCGTAGGGAACATTTTTTTTGGCCGTTGGAGAGCTGATAGACTCCAAAAGCCATAGAATTTGCAGGAGTGATTTCGTAAAGTCGTAATGCAGCGTATCCTCGCGCGTGTGCACGAGTGTGTCTGTATAGGCGTTTGGAAAGCGAATTCGGATGAGCCCGATGAAAACGGCAAATTGATTATTCCGAGGTTGTATAGCAGCGAAAGAGAGAGAGACGCGGCGGGCGAGAATAATACGGCCCCCCGAAATTTTTCGACGCTTCGTAGGCAAACAATGCTTTACAGGTCGTTAGCGAGAATTCACGCGAGAGAGCAAAGTATTATATACGTTCAAACGCCCTCCCCCCTTTCCACTCCGCACGGACGTTGTCTGCATGTAGCATACACACACTGTCTGAAAATTGATCGGTCGCACTCGCTCTTCTATGTCTGTGTGTGTGTATATATATATAACGTCTGTAAAATAAAAATTCGAACATCAACAAATTCAAACTCGAATCAGCCTTTACTGGCTGCTGCTGCTACTGGCCGAGCAATTTTACCAGCCGGATTCACGTAAACTTCGCCAACTGCACTCGAATTCTCCTGTTTCTCTCTCTCTCTCCCTCTTTCCAGCTTACTCGCACAGAGACGCGTAGTAGACCCTATACAGCCAAAAAGTAGACAGAGTGGGAGAGAGAGGGAAGGGAGGGAGGCTAGGAAGGCGAAGGATAGGGGGGTAAGGCAAGTTGGAAAGCGGAAGAGCAGAGAGAGAAAGAGAGAGAGAGAGGAGAGCTCCGATCTGCTTTTCCGTCATCGCGTACACATTCCCTTAATGTCACTCGCAGCACGAGGGAAAGACAAACACGAAGGAGGAAGGGTAAGGTGCGGGGAATGCTGCGCATCTGGCCGACAGCCGGCTGCTGCTGCACGACGACCCTTTCGCCTCTCTCTCTCTTTCTCTCTACTGCCGAATCGCGAACTGCAAGTAACGACGGCTGGAAGATAAGGATGCACGCGCGAGAGAGAGCCAAAAAGGCAAGGAGCTCCAAGAGAGCGAGGATGTGTCTGCGGGGGAAGGAGAGCCTGTGTGTTGGCTCAGCTCGGAAAAGTGTGAGTGCGCGCGCAAGCAAGCAAGCAAGCAAGCATGGGGGTTAAAGGACGAGGCGGTGGGAAAAAGGTCGGCTAGGAGGTGGGTGGCTGAGAGTGGGTGGCGGCGGAGAGCAGAGAGCACTGCCAGCGGCGGCGCGGGTAGTATCGATCCTGGCGACTCTATTCAAGCTGCACACGACTCTCGACGCGCGCCGCGCCACCAACTCCGGGGGCTGCTGCTCGCTACTCCCCCTCGCCCACCTCTCGCTCTCTCGCTCCTCTGAGTTATACCGCAGTTGTGCGAGGGCCCGCCGCACGCTAGAGTAACTTCTCTCTTTCCTCCTTGGCTCCCGAGCCCCCCGCCCCCCCCCTCTCCCCCGCTTCCCCAGTCGCGCCGGTTTTTTCCCTTTTTTCAGCACTCGCGCGCGCGCGTGCACGGCAAACCTTCGCACTGTGCTCTCTCTCTCTCTCTTTTATTTTATACTCGCGAGGCTGTTACATTGTTAAGGAAGATCGTGCACTTTCGGTTTCTTTCTTTTATTTTGTTGTTTTGTTTTGTTATTTTTCTTTACATTCGTTAATTTTGAGCGCACTGCCGGCGTCGTGGCCGTCGAGACGTTATACGAGCGGACGCGGCTCTCTCCCTCGCTTGGGCCGTTGAACTCGCGTGAGCGGCCTTATTAAGAGGGTCAGTCAGGTGGTGGGTGAAATCGGTCGTTTGGATAAAGGTATCTTGGCGCGCGGCTTTGCGTGTGCGAGGCTACGCTCCTCTCGGCTCGTGTGAGTGCGCGCGTATGCGAGTGTTCTGCTATATGGAAATTTTAAAGAGGTTGGTTTTCTCGGTCTTATGAATTATACGGAGTCGTTGCCCGTCTAAACGAAATTTTATTCTTTTTCCAGCGGAAAAAGCTTAGCGACCTTTTCGCCTACCCCCATCCTATAAAATGTAGCTTTCGCCGAGTGCGTTTATTTTTCGTAAGTTTAAGCCGCTCTCTGTTTTGGCGATAAGGTTGTAATGCGAAAGTTTAATGAGCGAATAAAAAGGAAAAAAAAAAGAACCTGGAGCGTAGACTGGCGCAGGCGAGATAAGGACTGTGGCGGGCCGATAAAGCAACTCACCTGTAACGAAAAAACAAATGAAAAAAGTGCATTAGTTAAAGGTTATGGCGCTTTAGATTGATATAACTTGAAATATACTGTTATTGTCTATCGTACAATTTAATTTTCCACTTAAAATCCATATAATATAACGGGGGAAGGGCAGCAAAAAAAAAAGGATTTTAAATGGTCACGGAACAATTTATTTTTAGATCGAGTGTTTCGTAGACTGAAATTGAAAGAGCATGATCGATAAGTAAAACTGTCCCAGCCAGAGGGAGAGAGACGGGGAGGACGGAAAAAAATATATCGATTATCGCAAAACCATTAGCTGGAGCAAAAAAAAAAAAGAAAAGGTAAACTGCGAAAACGAAAACTTATTTAACCGCTCAATCTCGGTTTTAATAACGCGTCTGCCTATCGAGTCTCTCTCTCTCTCTCTCGTCGCTCTCCGCGGAGCGTCATTAAATTATTGAAAAACTAATCTTTCACGGAGCTCTCTCTCTCTCTCCGTCAGCGTTCTCCTCCAATTTTTCCTGAACGAGCCGCTCCTGGCTAGCGAAAACGCCTCTCCGGCTTTAACAAGCTAATACACTCTGCCTCTCTCTAGAGCGCAGTGTTTGCCCTTATATCCTCATCGTCATCGTCATTTATGTACCTTTGCCCCGGTGAGTTTGTAATCGCAGTCGATTTCCCTTCCGTAATCTCGGCAAACGCAGCGCGTGTGTATAAACCTCGGTTTAGCGTTAAATTACAAAAGAAAAAGGGAACTGCAGTAGAGAGAGGGCCAGAGGAAAGCTTCGGAAAAAGACGTAGTCTCGGAGGCTATAAAACCCATATCGATTCTCTCTCAGGCCATTGGTCCGCGGCTGACCTCGATGTATCGGCTCGAGTGCACAGAGCGCGCACGCACGGGGCTCCGTGTGTGCATGCTGTTTTAATTCGCCGCCGGGGTTGTATTTGCAAAATAAACGCCCGTACTCTCCTCCTGCGAGTCGTAAAGTCCGCGCAGCTCGTCCGGCGAATTTCACCGTATATCCACACATACACACGCGCGCTCTTGGGCATTACAGCATGCTTTCCTCTCCCGCGTGTGCTATAAGCTGCGCGCGCGAGTCTGTCTGTGTGTGTGTGTATTTTATTGACGAGCTGGGGAGGAAAAAAAACAACAAAGAGAAATAGATATGTGCGCAGTTTGATTGAGCGAGCTTATTCCGCGCGCGCAGAGCTTTCGTTTCCGATGGAGAAATAATAGTTGCCGATGATCAAGCAAATGAAACTCGCACTTTTATTACCAGTTCATCCACCTATTTCTGAGAATCACCGGAAAACAGAAGACTCGATTTGGGCGTGCGATGAGAGCACTTGCCTCCTCGTTTCGGCCATATCCACCATCAAACTTCTGATCGAGCTTAGAAGCATTAATTCCCAAGTTCCGCAGCTCAATTACCTGCAGCGCCCCCACCCGCACCAAGCTCGATCTCACTAGGGGATCGATAGTGGCCGATTGTCAAAGAATGCCAAGAAAAACCAACCCCCTCAGCACTCCGCGTCTAAAAGTGAAAGAAGAGCAGCCAGAGTAATCGGCTTTAATTACTCCGGCCCATTGTCGCCAACAAAAGCCGCGCGGGATTGCAACGGAGGGTGGGAGTAAGGCATCATTGGTGGCTCGCGCGCTTTGTCCCAGTGACTTTCTTTTTTCGCCGAGCCATTACGACGAGCCCGTCTGGTCCACTTCCGATAATGCCCTCGCGGAGTGGTATACGTTTACTCTCGAGACGGCGAAAAGATAAGTCGCGTTTATTCAATCGGACCGCAGCATAACGCTTCGGCTAATTGTTTGCCGAAGTGTGTGTGTGTGTGTCGGCGCGCGAAACAATAGCTGCGCTAAACGTTGGCTAATCCCCGTACCAAAGAGCCGAGAAAATGCTCACGCTAACATCGGCTCGAGAGCGAATTCTTTTCTTTTTATCCCGTAGCCTTGTTACGGGCAAAAGTAAACATTTAGAAAATAATGATTATAACAGCGCAGGCCTCGAGAGTTCATTTGCATCGCCGCTCTGAGGTGTATATATACGGACGTGCGAAATCTCGTGCTCTCTAAATTTATCCATCGACACTTATGAAACCTCTCCCCCTACTCTTTTCCTCGTACATATCGTTAAATTAATTACGGGCGATTTAAAGCAAGTCGAGTTATAAGCCGCACCAGGCGCGACAAGTTTCCTCTCTCGGTATACACCGTAAGACGGAGACTTATTTACGAGGCTCTCTCGTTGCCTCTTTTTTTTTTGTTGTTGCTTGACTTTTTCTTTGTTTATCACCTCTTTAAATTTAAACGGGCATCTGCCGTGCCCGCGGCCAGTGTGAAAAGGAAAGAAAATCGCCGTCTCTCTCTCTCGTGCTCATGTGATTATCGACTCTCTCTCTCTCTCTCTCTCTCTCTCTCTCTCTCTCTCTCGCGGCGTAAGAAAGTTGCTCGTCGTTATAAGTAGCTCATTTACGGCTGAGTGCGCCGCGGATGGTTTAACAACCGTATCTCGGATAATTCTTACCCCCTCGCGCAATTATAAATTAATAAGCTTTTTTTCAATTTCTTTTCCTTCGACTTTTGTTTTTTGTTTTTTTTTTTCATCGATGGCTTTTCGAGTATGTAGAGTTTAATACGAGCATGAGTCTATGTAGTAATTGGTACGATGTAAAAGTTAATTAAAAATTTTTATTTTATAACTATTTTTATGCAGACGATTTTGAAAAATAGAGAAAAATAATACAGTTGATTTATTTTCGATCCTTGTAAAATGGATAGTATGTTTTAGAAAAAAAAAAGTTTTGGAAAAATATTTTAAAATAATAAAAGTATAAAAAAAAAATAAAAAATTTATTTCTTTTTAAAAAACTATTATTACGGACTGTCAAAATTAATAAACCGAAATTCATTTTGCACCTAAATTAGAATACTCTAAAAAAACTAATAAAATTTTTATACCACAGGTGAAATTGAGCTCTTATGTACTAAAAAAAAGAAACACAACAAAAAATTAAACCCTCCTTTACGGAAAGGAGAAAAACGTGAAATGCAAAAAATAACGAATTACGGGAAGAATATCGATCGGACATCCACACCGTCATCAGTTTTTAATTAATTCGTCATTTAAGTCTCTCGGCAAATTCCATTTCGTTACTCTTGGGACTTGGTCTGGGGAGCACTTTAAGAACGGATCGGCCAACATAATCGGCCAGCATCGCGAGTATGCAAATTCCCGCGGACGTGCCAGCGGAGGCTTAAAAATTTAGCCGCTCTACCTCGAGGAGAAGGACTGCTGCGAAAATTAACATGCGAAAACGCGCCAATTAAGAAGAAGCGGCGGCAGCAGCGAGGCAGCTCGTCGCCAGCAGCTCTCGCGACATTTCATTATTCAGCATAATCGGACGGAGTAGGGCCTCCAGATGGGAAGGAGAACGAAATTGAAGAGCGGACGACGTGGAGCAGAGGGCGGCCAACCCCCGTATAGTCTCACCCCCTCCCCCATATCACCAGCCGGGGGCTTTTTATTTTTTCATCGGTGGTTGGGAAAAGACGAGGACGACACTTGTTGAAAGAGGGGTATCATTAAAATTGGAATTAAGCTACGCTCCGGATGCTTTTGACTCGAGTTCTCGAGGATAATTGACGTTTTCTCTGTATGTCTGTGCGCGCCTGTCTACTTTTCTCCGTTATACGAGCGAAAGATTGATTGTCCAAATGAACTTGAGTCGGAAAATAACGTCGTTAAAATTTGTTATACCTTTTATTACGGTGAGCTTCGAGTTACTGATAAAATTTCTATAAAATATGTATATACCATGGTCAAAATAAATTGTTATCAGAATAAAAAGCCGGAGCGGTTGAAGAGAACACGAGAGAGAGAGGAGGGTTGTGCTCTCGATCGAATCAATTACTGCGTTTCAACTAACAAACACAATCGGCAGCTAATGACGTTTATTAATTTCATCGATTGAGCGCGATACAGCTTCGTTAAGAGGAACAACGAATAGCCAAAGAAGCGAATAATAGCCTCTCGATATAACTCCCCGCCCCCCCCCCCACTCTTTTGCACCGGCGCGTATATACACAGCGATTTCCGCTAATCACAGCGAAATTATATCAGCACCAGTCGCACACTCGACGTGCCAATCTCGCAACAAACGAGCGAACATTTTGAGGAAAAGCGAGAGGTATGGGGGGATAAAAAAGAAGGAAGGGGGAGCTAGAAAGCGTGGCCTATTAAGCGGCGATCGAGCCCCAGTCTTTTTCCAGATCGACGCGATTAGTCTGCGTCGCCGAATCTCGGTAGGCCAATGTGCGCGCAAGAGAGAGAGAGAGAGAGGGAGTGAGAATTCGAAATTTCCGGCTGGGCATGCGTCACTGTCGGACCTAGCAATCAATCGCGTCGCTCGCGTCTGCTCCGCCGAGCCTCCCCCTCCCTCTTCTCTATCGTTGAACTGGTTCTGCTCGAAATAAAACTGCCTGAAATATGAAGCGCTCGCGGAATCGATGACTTTCCCAAACCCCCCTCCCCCTCTGCGCGTTTTGCCTTACTCCTCGGGCGTCGATTAAAACGAAATATCGACGGGAAATTTTTGTCAAATAAAGTTCGCTCGGCGTTCTCTATTTTTCATGCGTTCGTATCCTCGTACAGTATATTTAGAGAAAATACACCTATATAGTCCCCCTACGAAACCGTAGGAATATTCGATTAAAACAACAAAATCTTGGTCATTCGTTTCCGTCCTGGACCTCATATATATCCAAGTAACGCAAAGAATTTCGCCAGGCCAACGATCCTCTTCCCCCCAGCCTTTCCCTATTTTCATCTCTCGAGCGTATAAGACTCTCTCTCTTGGCTTCTTCCAGCCGAAAAGAGCGGAACGAAGGCGGAGGAGAAGGAGAGTCTTATCACCGCGTCCGCATCATTTTTCTTAACGCACAGCCAATCCCAGATCGTCTGACCCTCGGCAAGAGCGACTCTACTCTCGTTCCTCCTCTTCCGCCTCCCCTATAGACCGAGGACCACGCAGCCGTGCTCACGTCCACGGAGATATTATTTTCGGAGAGAGAGAGACCGGGGACGGGGGGGCGCTGTCCGGAGCATCAACTGGAAATGGACCTCAGGGAGGGCACGGCGCGCATTCCGAAGCTACTTCGTGTCTCTCTCTCTCTCGGGCGCGGACTCTCGCCACCAGAGCGTCCACCCGGCGAGTTTTACGGCCGGCACTAAATTTCGCCTGATGCGCGTGAGCCGCAGCGAAATCAGCGGGGGCAACCTCGCTTTTTCACCGTACCGACACGTGTCTAGCACGGAGTCTTCTACTACACGTATATTTGTGTGTACCAACCCATGGATATACATTTACCCTGTACGAGACAGTGTAGTCGTTTGCAACGAGAATTAACCTCCGCGTGTGCGTATAACTAGACGCTGCTGGCGCTGTTGGTGTTGCAGTTACAACTAATGCAAAAGCGACACAAACAGCCACCTCCCTCCGTATGTTTCTGCAACTCGGGCGAAAATGCGGAGCATAGCGAAACTGGCGCTTGGCTTAATAACCCCCTTTTTCTCGATCCAATACGGCACGTACAATAGTCGAAATTGTCGGCAAAACACTAAGCTCATATACGCCGGCGTATACGCGTGTGTATCGGGCTCTCGACGAGAGCGATACGAACCGAGGCGCAGCCCGCGGGCGTGGCAAAACTCTATAGCGAGCCAACAGCGGCCTATCACCCCCCAGGATTTTACCTCGCTGTACGCGCAATCGTCCGAGGATGATCTTTCCCTTTTACCTTTCAACGTTTCTTTCCACGCGTGCTCGAGCTTCTCTAATCTCTTCGCCAACGCGATTCGCACGGATCGACCCGTGCAATCGTGCGCTCTCTCGTAACGTGGAAAAAAAACAATATCTGGATAACGATCTTTTTTATAGGGTTTTTTAAAAATTTTTTTTTTATTTTGAAATTTTGTAAAGTATTGCCTTGGAATCACGTGAGTTTTGGGTAATCGTTATATGACTGGAGTATTGAAAGTTGGAGGTCTACGCAGTCAATCTATACGTGATTGACATTCGTTTTAAACGCGATGGGTAAACAGCCGTTTTATTTTATCCCGTTTATTTTTTTAACTCCCCCTCTTTTATTTTATAAAAGAGTTTATCATAGCCATGTATTTTATATAGTAAGCGAAGCGACGAAACACGCTTACTCCAATGCAGCGCTTTTAATTTTCCCTCTCCGGCATACATCTTGATATCAGCTCAGTTTTAATATCGTGCATGAAAGTCAGAGCCCTGACCGAAATAGACGAAAATTTTTATGAACCCCCGGCTCTCTCTCTCTCTCTCTCTCTCTCTCTCTCTCTCTCTCTCTGCTTTCAGGGAGTAGCGCGTGCTCTCTGGTCGAAAAAAAAAATCCCGGAGAGTAATAAAATTTAATGAAAGGATGATGAATGTTATACGCTCCATCATTGTATAAATAAGTTGTTTTAACTCAATCATGCAAAACTGCCGCTGCCAGTCCGGTATAAATCATGTTGGAATCGGCCTAGAAAGTCGTTCATAGGTCGCTAGCGAGAGAAAGAGAGAGAGAGAGAGAGAGAGAGAGAGAGATTCAAACGGGCAATAAAACTAAAGAAATAACAGGCTCGTCGCGGCAACTCGCTTGTAACACGCGACCGAGCCCTCTGTACGTGTGTATCGCACACACGGCTAAAATCGAGATGTCAAGAGGCCAAAAAAACAAGTCGGACAAAGTCGAGGTTGCGCCCACCTTTGGACACAATAAATATGGATTATGCGGGAGGAAAAAAGTGCGCCAATGTCTTGCTAATTTCCAGCGGTCGGAACGGTATCCGAAGCCTTATGGTTATCTACCCGAGAGATGCGTATTAAATTCGAATTATTTGTGGCTCTCCGGCGTTTTATACCGCGCGAAGAGCCTCTCAGGACTGAACGGCCTTCCAATAACGATAAATCTCGAATCAGAAATGCATATACGCGCGTGTGTGCTCACCGATGACGAACTCGACCTGATACTCTGATGATGGCTTTTCACAAATCCCAAAAACAACAGATACATTTTATTCGTTGAATTTTACGTTTTACTCTGTACAAATATAATTTTAATGGCAACCAGAAAATTTGTATATGAACGAATTGCATGAAAGCTCGATTCTTTTTTTTTTCTTTTAATGAATTAACTCAAAACCATTTTCATGACGTTAAATATCATATTCGGATAATAAAGTAAAAAAAATATATCAATTAATCACGGTAAACAAACGCGAACGGAAATAATAAATATACACGAAAAAAATATATCTAGAATATAAGAGGAGGGAAAAAAGAGGAAAAATAACACGGGGGGGGGGGCTGCGTCGCGTCGGGAGAAAAATATTGAAGCGCATTCCGATGCTCTGGATTATTTTGTAGGTCAGCAAGGACATAAAAATGGAAAAAAGGACTCGGTGCGAGAGAGCCGGGCGGATTTCAATATCCGCAGGCGAAAAAAAACGAAAGTATATAACGGCGAATAAAGTAACGAAGATACGAAATGAAAAGCACAAAAGAGAAGAGAGAAGCGGGGGAGCTGGACGAGAATGCCGATGGGCATTATCAGCGGGAACGAAGAGCCTCTATCCACGTGCACAGCTTGGCGTATATAAATTCCCTCGGAGGGGTTAACGCGTACTGCTATATACGCACCTAACACACGCACACAATTACCGAATTCGAACGTTATTTTTAAATTGTCATTCGTGACTCCGAGGCAGAGTCGGTCACTATAATTAGCCAGGCGCGATAACAGATCGTCGGGAGCGCAAGCAACAATTTAGTCATACGAAACAATAATCCATAACGGAGTTAAGCGTCGTCGGCATCACATCAGTCCATCAAATCAAAGAGCCTCTCAAAACAGACCCCTTTGCCAACGCATAGCCTTTTCCACCCACACACGCAACGAACGACAGCGTCGATGAAAATATAATGATCCCCGATAGGCTCTCTCGAGAGCCCCACGGATTTATTATGCTCGCGCATCGAGCGTCAAATCACGCACGCACAAAGCTCATGTCACGCGCCTTCTCCAACCGCTTCTTTTTAACCCTCGCGCCGTTACAGCAGCGAGAAAGAGAGAGAGAGAGAGAGAGAGATGCTCGTTAAAGCCTGTACACCGTTGCGAATCGAACGTGCTTACACGATTTCTCGTGTGCCCGCGCGGTCCGATTGATATTCGCGCTCTCCTCTGAAAAATGCGATGCATTAAGCCGCGAGCGATGATGGAGTGCGTGAAAGTGGCCCTCCCCCACCTCCATCTCCGTCGATAAGCCCCGGCGTTTTTCTGCACTTTTCGAAGCCGTATGGCTTTAAAAGTCCCTCTCTCGCAATTGCTTACTTTGCATTTTCGTTTTATTTATTCGCTTTAACTTTGTTGGCTCCCCCCCCCCCTCTCTCTCTCTCTCTCTCTCTCTCTCGACCGAGTCCCTGGGGTTCCGAGGAATTTCCTTTTATTTACACGTGCTTTTTCGTATGCTAATTGTGTACAGCGCGACCTGCGTCAACACTTACGAGCACACGCACGAAAATAATCGTATGCTCGTAACAAAAAAGTCAGGCATTAAATTGATAGCGTATACACATTATAGAGGCTAAAACAACAGCGCCGGGAGAGATGGAAATACTGATTAAAAGCTTAACAACGCCTTTCCATCAGCCGCTCAACCTTCCAAGCTACCTTTCGTTATACGTTGTACACATATTCCACTCTAGCCCTCTCGCTTCCATATGTATGTACGTATACGTATATCTATAAACGCCCACGTGCCCGATAATTTATTTACATTTCGCATTTATCACCGCCCAGTCACTTAAGCTCCCCCGCCCCAGCCCCGTTTTTTTTCTTATATTTTCCCCCTCTCGATCGATCAAAAGCGTAATAATCCTGTTAGCCTAGTTTGAATACGCTAAGCTCGCTGGCGAGCGGCTCAAATTTTTGACATTGCTAGCTTGTTTGCTGATTTTATCGAGAGAGAAAGAGTCGAAGAGGGGTGGGGGAGAGAAGGTCGACGTTTTATCGATATATCGTCGCGGACTTAACGAATGGCCGATTAATTGCACGAAACGTGGGGGGAGGGGGT
This sequence comes from Anagyrus pseudococci, assembly GCA_030522585.1. NCBI lineage: Eukaryota > Metazoa > Arthropoda > Insecta > Hymenoptera > Encyrtidae > Anagyrus > Anagyrus pseudococci. The sequence goes on along the minus strand of JAPYYQ010000172.1, from coordinate 27,616 downwards.
CGGTTGGCAGGTTCGCGTAATAATAAACCGGGGCCCACCCCGATTTTATCGAGGCGAGATCTCGAGGCGATACCAGAGTGCGCCCTGACTATTTCTTTCGCGCTTTTTATATCTATCCCTTTATTTATTTTTTTTTTCAGCCGATAGACATCAATCGTCGCGAGTGGCTTTTCCTCGAAGCGCACCCTATGCACGTTGCATGCGATATCGTTCAGATGACCATCGGTGCATTAATGTTCCACACGGGGAATATGTCGATGAAGCGAGTTATGCTCAATAATCTCGCGCGATTAGTCGGAAAATATTGGCATGGACAAGAAGGCATATGTGCTTTACGAGTAATGCCTTACGCGTGCTCCAGTAATTTACAATGACTCCCAGCGCGTGAAGTATTTCATAAATTTGCGCGCGCCCGCGGCCGCGTACTTTATTATTATTATTTTTTTCGTTTTCATTAAGTGCGGCTCGCAAACGTTTTATTAAAAAAATTCCGTCGCGAAATATCTCCAGCCCACATACACCACCGGCCCCGATCCTCTGTTTTCACCCACAGATCCGAATAACGGGTTATCGATTGCTGCGTCTATATAAACTAGAGGTTTAAAAAAAAAATTCCTTCTCGGGACGGGCCGTCGACATGGCGTCAGTAGCAGCAGCATGACCACCAGTACGGAAAGCTCGTTGCAAAGAAAAAATCAGCCAAAAACGCTGGTCCCACTCCTGGGGGGGCTCTTTAGTCTGCCTCGCGCCGGGGAATACTTGCACCAATGATTTTTTTTCCGGACCGCGCGAGTAATGCGCCCATTTAGCAGAAGGCAGAGAGAGAGAGAGAGGGGATGAGGTCTCGTCTCGCGCGTACACTCTCGTCTCCTTCGCGAGCTTTCTCGCTTTTAACAAATTAAAGCTCGCGCTGCTGGGCTCGGGGCAACAAAGGATGGGGTGAAAGAAGCGCGGAGTTGGGGGGGGGGCGGAAGAGAGTTCGTCTGTGGAGACAAGGCTTCGCTTACTCCCGCAGCTGCATCTTCGTGTTTTTTTCACTCCCTCTCTCTCTCTCTCGCTATTATTCTGATTACGTTTCCGAATGTGCAGCTTGCAGCTCTGGCGTTCGCGAGACCGAGTCACCCTCATCCGCTTGATTTACCACCCGCACCCGCAAACCAACATATACTCTTCTCTTACTCTCTTGGTCCTGCTTGTTTGTTTCTTTTTTTTTCTACTCAGCAGCATTGCTTTTTCTGCGTCGCTTCGCTCATTAAGCTTAGACGCTCGACCGCTTAATGGATTTCCTGGATTTCCGAGACGAGAGCCAAAGATCTCCGACCAGCTGGACTGACTGTATGGGAGCTCCAGATTCTCTCCTGTTATCATCTAATTAAATATTTGATATAGCCGGCAGCGAAACCCGTTAGCAATGGTATAGCCAGTTGGAGAGGAGAAAAAGAGAAAAACGCGTTCTCTCCTCTAAAGGAGCGCAAATGGCTTTTCTCGGCTTGCTATTATTACTATTACTATTATTATTATTATCGTTATTATTATTTCTTATCCTCGGGCTTTTTTCGCAAGTCGACACTTTATTGTAAACACGGCATTGTTCGCTGGACACCGACGGGCTCGCTATTGTTCCTTTTCTCGTGCCTCCGGCTCCCCGACCATGTCGTCTTCGACTACGTTTGTGCTCTTTACATTCATTTGCGCCTACCGGCTCGTTCGATTCGCGTTTTAAGGGTCTCGATTTGTGATAGACTCCAGCGGCTTGCCTCGATATAATGGACTTTTCGCTGGAAACGCTTGTGTCCCGGGAGATAACGACGAGAGTGTAGCGGTCAGTTTATGGAATGACTCGGGCGACTGTGAAGCGAGAGCCTTTTCCGAAATAAATTATTAATGACGTGAAAAATTGAAATTGTATTTGGGCGTTCATTGAATTTAATGTAGATTTTTCAGCTTGGCGAACCCCCGTCGTCTTTTTTTTGTCATAAAAGACATTAATGTTTATCGAAGCCAGTGCATCAGCGTTATTAAAGCTGCAGGTTTAATCTCGCAAATTAAATTGTAGAACGCTATCCCGCGCAATTTCGCAACGTCGTCTAGTGCGCGAGGAAGAGAGCGAGATAGAGAGAGAGAGAGAAAAACGGTCGAGCCCACAAGTGCACTTCATTAGAGCAACGCGACCGCGTCGTAAAGCCCTTATAAGTCAACTGCGAGAAAGGTTGAAGGTAGGGAGCTAGGCGGGGGAGTGACAGGGGGGGAGGAAAGAAGAAATAATTCGGCTCACGCAATTTTCCTCCCTAGTTCCCACGAGCTCGCGCTTCTTTCGCCTCTCCAACGTTTGGAGAAGCGAAACGAAAAAAAAAAACGAAGAGGAAAGAAATAGAGCAACGCCCGGGGTAAAAAATGAGCCCAGGTTCCATCGCGGCAATCTCACGCGCGCGGCGGTTGCACACCCCCTTCGGCTCTGTGTGCGCGCGGATATGCAATCCCCGGGTTCCGCCAGCGGAATGCAAGCGTCGTTCTCCGCGCGTGTGCGCGATAAAACAGCAGCAGCAGAGGGCAGGACGAGGGGGGGAGAGGTGTAATTGTGCGCGGAAAGTCGGTCAGCGTGTAGTCGGGGACAAAAAGGGACCGAGTTTGGGAAAACGCCTGCCGGCAGCAATCGCTTTTCCTTTTGCGTGTCCTGTTTTTTTTTTGCCCACCCAATACACACACACACACGTGTGTATAGGTGTACACACATATCGTGCGGGAACGAGAGAGGCTTTTTTTCTGCCGAGGCTGGTACACCAAGCGTTGATGTTCGCTTTCATTGGAAAGTTATGGAATAAGCGAGTTGCCCGCGCTGCCGATTTAATTCCCGAGAGCTGCGCGGGGCTCTGTTTGACCGGGCTGGAGAGCGACTACGGCACTGGGACACTGGCTACTTTTGCTAAATTATTGCGCGGTTTGACTTTTTTTTCGTTGACAAAGGGAGATTTACTCTGGGGGATTGGATTTTTTTTCTCGTTTTGCTAAAACTCTTGTTTTTTTTTCGGATGGATGTATTTTTGGAGGGGAAAGATCGTGCGAGGAGAAAAATAAAAAAAAAGACGTTTACGTATCATCGATATTCAATTTTCGCGTACACGCTTTCAAAATTCCGGTGTTAACTGCCTGGTATTGGTTTTTCGTTATTCCATATCGCATGTCTAAAGGGTAATAATGATTTTTCAATATTCGGACGGTCCTTTATGGATTCAGTCTAATTGGACGCGGTACCTCGAAATATCTATTGCCCGCTATCGTCTACAATAGCAAAAACTTTTTGCAAAGTAGTTGTAAAAACTATTTTTATCGCATTATTAACTGACTAAATAAATAATATGAAAAAGCTTAATTATCAAATTAAAAGATTTCACGGTCTATCAAGTGATTCGAGGACGAAAGTTTTCCCGTTACATTAAAACAGGATCGAAATGAAGTTTCAAAAACAAGTTTCCAACAATTAAATTATATCCGTCGACTTATTTAACAGAGCAAAAATTCAGAAGAGAATATTCCAGCCAAGTTTCTCGCCCAACAACTTCACTTCGTCTCGTATTTCGTTCAAGTTTGTCCAGCCAGCAAGTGCTGGTCTTCTAGTTCTATATAACACGAAGTTGAGGAGAATGAGATGCAGGTGGGTGGAGGGGGTAGGAGTTTAAATTATACAAACCAGTCCGGAATTTACTAAGGAGCAGAGAGCGAGAGGGAGTAGCAGGGGTAATAATCAGATTCTGTTTAGCGACGCTCATCAGCGGTCAGTTCCAAGCGTTAGTTCCCGGAGATGCGCCATCATGCCAGGCGGACTCACACAAACGTACAGACACAGAGCTGAGCTGGCGTAGTGCTCGAGACACTCGCTGTAATTGTTCATTAAGGCCAACGTCAACGCGCACAAGACGTTTGCGCAGCGGGGGTTGGTGGGGAACTCGAAAATTCACAGCCTCATCGTGACCCACATTCACCACTACCACCATGATACGAGGTATCATACTATTTCTCCGAAGCAACAATCAATCTTGGACGAATTTCGATCGTCTTGGCCGATATTACTTGGAAGAGCTTATTCTCGTCCGCTAAACTAAAAACCACAGAATAGTCCGTTCGATGACCTGGGCAACCGCTGGGCACCTGTCCGCTTAAAGAAGCAAGAGGTCGTCCGCAGGTAGAACAAGCCAAGCGTGTCGCTTAGCCGCACTTCGGCAGCAATAATCGAAAGATTCTGTTTAACGTCACTCGTCATTGCCCAGCTTAATGCATCCCAAGAGAAGAGAAAGAGAGCGAGGCGAGTGGAGAGAGGGAGAACAAGCGATGCAATACAAGGAGAGTAGGTTGGAGCAAGTGCATCGTGGAAACGACAGACGGACGCAGCGGCGGCGGCCTCAAGTGGCTCGTGGAGAGCGAGCGTACGCTCGCTGCAGGTCCCCAGCGTGCGGCCTATACAGCAGCAGCACTCTCCGAGAGCCGGATTATTCAAGCGGCGCAGAAGCTGTGCCGTGTACGCCTGGGTAAGAGAGCAAAGGGGGCCGACCACTGCTCCTGCTGGCCGATGGCTATTTGCATAGCGCCGATATCGACAAAGGAAGGTTGACGACCGGCGAGTTAAGTATTTTTAATAGGCGGCCAGACCAAAGACGCCCTCTCTCTCTCTCCCTCTCTTACGTCTTTCTTCGTCTTTAAATCTTCTCCTCCTCTCTCTCTCTCGCTCGATCGTCGTCTCGGTTCATTCGCCAGGCCGCATCAAGTGCCATTGATTGTTCCGGGCGAGCGCGGATAATCGGAGCTCCACCGGCATGCGGCGCTGACGCAGCCGAAGAGAGAGAGAGAGAGAGAGAGGACGCAGCGGTACATAAAAAGAGAGAGGGAGGGAGAGAGTAACGATGTCCAGAAGCCGGTCTGAATAATCTGGCCCGGTGAGTCTCGCGACTCTTAACTCGAGCTTGCGACTATATGCGCGTATACATCGGAGCCGTATAACCGAGAGCTGGATGCAGGAGCGAATGTAAATATCGATTTCGCTCGGCTGATCGCTTATGCGGCCATCTCTTTTGTTTCTGCCTCACGCTCACTCTCTCCGCCCGATGTCCATTTCCATTCCGGCCTTCTCTCTCTCGCGCTCTTTATCTCTTTGCGTTCGAACGCCCCCGAATTACTCCGAAGGCCAGATCGAACACGACTCGCTATGAAAAGGGCGCATGTCCGTGTGTGCAATTCTGCCTCTGTGTGTGCATGCGTTTCTTGCCTTTTACCGGAACGCGCGTTGTACACGTGTGCTCCGCTTTTTATTCCGCTGCTTTCTCCGGTTTTATTTGCATGAATACGAGAGAGAGAGAGAGAGAGAAGCGCGAGTCACGAGGAACGAGAACTTCTTCGACGCTGCTGCGCACCTATCATTGTGATTTACGTGAAATCCAAATTAAAACCCGCAACTTTATATCCTGCGCTTGTCGAAACGCTTGACGTATCGGGAGAAAAAAAACGCGAGCGCGCCCCGGCGTACTATATATCTCAACAGCGCAGCGCTGAACGAGAGGAGGAAAAAAAATCAAAGTTTTATCGAAAACGTACACATAGAGAGGGAAAGAGACAAGTAGAGTCGACGAGCCAGGGGCAATCAAGGGAGCGAGAGCGCGTATATACGAGGCCGTACGGTATCGAGAACTCGCAAGAGGCTTCGCAATTCAATCGCAAAGTCCTCTACAGATGTAATATTTAGCGTCCACTTCTAGCGCTCCCTCGCCCAGTCCCCCACCATTGTGCTCTCTCTCTCTCCCTCTCTCTCTCTCGCTCGCGCACTTCAGCCTTCCACCCCCTCGACCACCCACCTCTCTCTTCTAAATTATTCAGCGCGACCCAAAAATCCCTCGAGGGATTTTCGTGAGTGTGTATGTATACGTGCGTGTGCTCGTCGGTGTAAGCGCGAGCGTACGCCCCTACGGCCTCTTCGGTATCGGGGGGCCGAGTATTGGATTTTCAGGCTTATATAAAGCATAAGCTAAAGGCACGCGTCTCCAACATTCAAGACACGTGGGACGCCTCGCTCGCCAATTAAGCTACTGCCTGCACCACCCCAACCCCTACGTCTGAGACGAGAAGGGTGTCGATGAAAGGAAATCGCTGGCGATTGGAAAGTCGGTATGGAGACGCCATCAGCCGACGATGGACCCTTTAAAGAATTCATCGGAGAGCTTCGGTGTAACGGCCAGTCGTTTGGCCCACTCTCACGATCCCAATTAAGCTCTACTTGGGAAAAAATTTTACGTCATCGTGAGATTGCAAGCTCGAGACGCCGATCATAATTAGCCGTTAAAACGAATAAGTATCAGGCCTGCAATCGACCTAGGAAACATGCCCGAGATCGCTAAAAGAGACACGCCTGGAGCGATGAAAAAAAAAAGAAGGGAACGAAGAGACGAGTGAACGCATCGGGGGGTCCCCCCCGTAAATTATATCACGACGCGCGTCGGGCGCTCTTGAAACGCGCGATATCGCGTAGGGGCAGAGATGCCCCCCGCACATACACAGGCGCTCATACTTGGTCTGTCGTTGTGCGTGTCATTATTTTTCGCACTCGCCTATTTTCGCCGGCGGCGCTGGCGGTGTAGCACGTGTGCGCAGCAGCTTTTAATACCGTGGAAGCTACTACGGCGTTATTCGCTCCCCCGTGCTAACTGTACGTGCCGGCACACTCGCGACTCTACTGGCAATGTCTATCGCCCGGGAGGAAATACGAGTTGCATTTGTTTTCATTAAAATGCCGTTCGCCTTTATTAAGCCCTTGTTTGCCTTTACTGCCTCTAACGTCTCGTATACGTTCAAGCCTGAGCGGAACAAGAGTGTGCAGCATAAAGAAAGTTGGTTCTAGTACTCGGGTTTTTGTCTATTTTTTTTTATCGGGAAGTTGAACAATTTTCATTTCCATGTACGTATGCATTGCGTTATCTCGTAATTTTTAGGTATAAGGATGATGGCGAGTTTTTTAGTCCGTGATTGCAGCGGAAAAATTTTAGTATGAGTATCGTTTTCACGAGGATTGAGAAAAATTGGATTTTGATTAACCGTAGAAAAACTTGTGTTCAGGCTTGAATTGCTCCAAGTGAATCAGCTGTTTTTACGGCACTTATCAAATTAAGGTTAACATTCGTATGATGGAGTTACGTGAAAATGACATCAGCATGATGTTGAATAATTATTAAACGCTACTATCTCGAAAATTGAATTTCTGGGTATGTATACGGCTCGACACAAAAACTTTTCTCGCATAATTAAACACGCCTTCTATTTTAAAACCTCGTGGATTAAAATTGACCAAAAACAATAACTTATGAATGCAGTCCAGCTATTATTGATTACATTATGCTACTGATCTTTTTTACAGTCGGCAGACATGACGAATTTGCAAGAATATTAAATTTGATAAAATTAAAAAAATACACCAACCCCAATTAATGTTTTAATTCATTAAAATTACAAGCCCACTTCTCTTTCCCTCTTTTCATCAATATTTTCTCCCGCAATATTACTAAAAACACAAGCAAACGAAGAGCAAAGTAATTTCTCAGCGCCGAGCGTTGCGCGTCCCTCTGATATTCTAACCTGAAAATTTGTATCAGGGTCACTGCATGCATGACTTATCGCTTCGCCGTCGATTTCATAATAACATCAACTACGCTCGATTTCCCAACGGCCGTTGAAAATGAAATAAAAGAAAAAAAAGAAAAAAAACTTATTGCGTATCGCAATCTCGAGCTCCAATCGAAATTCTTCGGCATGATAAATTAGGAGACATTTGCTCGTACAACAAAAATATCCTCTCAACGTCTGTTCTCGAATGTAAAGTGGCGACGGTAGAGGCAGGGTAGAAGCAGGAGGTGGTATAGGTAACAACAACCCGCTACTGCATTATTAATTATCTTGTGGGGAGAGATAAAAAAGGCCATGCATATTTCATTTGGAAAGCGGGATTTCGCGGCTGTCAAGGCCGCGCGCGAATTTTCCAGCCCGGGGAAAGGCGTCGTTAAACATCGGCCGGCGCTTGTGTAGAGAAAGAGGGAGAAAAGCTGCAGCTGCTGCTGCTCAACACCGGGGCATTGTTATATGGAAAGAAAATATTGAAGATTCGGAGTGTCTGCGTGCGGGGAGGGGATTGCCGAAAGCTCGAAAGGGGCGACTTAGGTCGTAGGGTGGGTTTGCCAATCTCTCTTTCTCACTCTTTCTGCCGGGAGACTGGCGGGCGCGAATCGATAAGGCGCCGCGGGATTTGCCAGACGACATCCAGGAAGGAAGCTTCGAAAAACCACTTGACGAGAGAGAGAGAGAGAGAGAGAGAAAGAGAGAGAGAGAGAGAGAGAGCGAGCGACGGAGAGAGAGGGAGCGCGGAGGAAGGGATGAGTCGAGGAAGAAGAAGGAGACGGCAAAGAACGATTCATAGCTCCCGCAGGTCCATCGACCCTAACCAAACAACTTGTCTTTCTTTCTCTTTTCTCTTCTGCCTTTTTCCTTTCTCCCTCTCTCTCTCTCTCTCTGTCGCTCTCTTTTTTTTTTATCCCAGGCTTCATGTGCTTCCGACCTTGCGACTGTCTCTTCAGCTTGCTCCTCCCCTATCTTGGCATAAATCACGCGCTTTTTGTTCGGGCTTGTGTGTCGGGGCGCTGATCCAATTAATAAAGCTTGTTTACGTGTAACGACCACCTGACAGAAGAGGATATCATGCGAATAACGTTTGGGGATAACTTGTGTACTTTGAAGTTGGATGTATACACTAGAGGTGTATTTCCTAGCGAGATGCTTCACGATTATAGATTTATGACGCGATATAGAAGCGTGTGCGTGACGAGCGCAAACTACCACAATTCCCAGTAAATGCCCAAGTATTACGCCGAGATTAGAAGGTATTTGGAACGAATAGCTTGGTAATGTGACAAATAAACGATGGCAATATTGAAACTTAGCTTCGTCTCTTTTTCCCACTTCTCTCCCATCATGCTTTTATTGCATGTCTGCTCGCGATTCGCCTTTATGAATTTAAATGGTACATCTCGTGTGCTCCTCTTCCCCCTCTCCACCGTACAAAGTTTAACTTTAAGGTTCATCCGAAACTGATAAGCCTCGAAATAAAGTGCTCCTTCCTTTCTTCCTTCAACTTAAAACTTTTCCCATTATTTGATTTTCTTTTATAATCCTGCCCGGTATAGATTTAGACTACCCCACAATCATACAACAAATCAAAGTAAAAAGAAATGAGAAAAACTTGGACAGCATAATACTTCGATACACCAAATCCATAAACCCTCCGCAATCCTTAAGTTTCTCTATTTAAAGTATCTTTTTCACTTTTTAGGAACGATAGAGCGTAAAGTCCCAGGAGCGAGTACTTTTCGGAAAAGCAAACGAAAAATCGTAAGGTCGGAAAGGCAGAAATGTACAACCGCTGATATAACTCAGCGAAGAGATAAGCCGAGCAATTCGCCGAGTGCTATATGCTGGTGGTGGTGGTGGTGGTAAGAGTGAGTTGGCTGTAGGCAGGCCGCGATATGGCGTTTTCGCGAAAACGCAAAGCTCCCGAGCCAAGGACATATAAAGGGATTTAAAGCGACTGTCGGAGCACTTTCCGCGAGAAAGTTCGCGTCTAGCCGTGCAAAGGGAGGGAAGCGCGGCAGGGGATGACCCTCTAAGTGCAGAGCCGCAGGTAATGTATTCCAACCCCGGAGACTTTAAGACGCTGCTGCCGCTGCTGAATTGCCTGGGATTGGCTTTTTATTGCCCTCTTGTTCAATGATATCTATCGCGACTCTTTGAAGAGGGAGCTTCACTCTCTGGCGCAGGGTAGGGGGATTTTTATGGCTAAGAGCCTATGTCTACGCAGTTGGTTTGATGATGGATCATAGGTCGCGAGGAGATGATATTTCATTTCTTTTATGTGATCCTAAAAGTGTCGAGATTAAAAGAGCCAGGATAAAGTCGACTCTGTTATTGAGAGAAAATGTCTGGCGTTACCTCGGTATCTTTGAATTTCGTTGGTTATTGATTTTAACTCTATCTCGCTTGGAAAGGCAGATTTTTGATGTTTCAAAAAAGGTGCAGATTGCGGTCATTTGAATTACACATTGAGTCTCGTCTTTTAATCATTCTACGATGAAAGGACTGTTAGTTCGCGTTTGATAAATATTTGGATCGGCATCAAAGAGACCACATTACACGATTTCAAATCTAATATTCGCAAAATCAAGAATTTTATAAACACCAAAAGCTATTTTTGCGACCGAGCTAAACATTGAGAACCTTTTTAACAAACTAGTTTCTACCGAGTCAAACAACTTCGTCTAAATAAATAAACCAAAGTTTACCATTGCAGTCGACGTTGCTATAAAATATAATTTTCAAAGACAGTTATTTTAAAAAAAAAAACTCCGAGCTTGAATCATACTATCGCGTGAACAAGCGAGCCGAGTGAGGGTTGGTCGAGGGCGTTTTCCGATCCTTCATGCATCGCAGCGAGTCAATCTCCCGGACAGGGGCTTTCACCCCTCGTATGCAGATACACAATTTGCATGACAGCGCTGCGCCAATATAGGGAAACAGGTAGTCAGGCCGAAGATCCGCGCGGCCCAGTGTGGCGGACGGAAGGAGGGACAGCGCGAGGACATGTTGGGCGTGGTGGGGGAGGGTGAGCCGAGAGTGCGAGGGACTCGCCAACGCTCGGAGAGCGAGGTGATTCGCAGCAGGGCCAAAGGTCGTCGACGCGTATGTACACCGGCCTGCAGTGTGTCGTGTGTACACAAAGCGCTAGGGAGAGGGGTGGTGTGGGGGGGGGCAGGTGCTGGAGGCGGCAGGGACCTTTGGCCGCAGTGGCACAAGCAAACGACAAGGGAGCACTGGACACAGCGGCCGGCTAGTGCAGTGTACACTCACCTGGCTCGTCGTACATTGGTCCTCTGTAGCGAGTGGCCCTGGTACAGCCTGATGTATCATTGCACAGGACACTAGATTATACCAAGCACACTTTAGATCATCACCCACGGCTACTATGCAATCGACACTTTATCGCGGACTCGTTATTTTAACGAAAACTCTCGCTAAACAAGACAGTTCAGAGCCGCTGGCTCGGATAGTCCCGTTTTTACCTCCTACTTTTCGCTTTTTTTTTGTTTCTTCAAATTGATTTACGGCGTATTGGGAAATCGGGCGATTCTCGAGATAATCACTGGGCTACCCGCACAATAGGCGTCGTTCCGCCCCCACTCCCTTATCCAACGACGAAAATAAATCAGTCAGCTCTGGCTCTCCCTGGCCCTTGCCCCCTCTCTCTCCTCGACGCGTCACGGAAGAGAGAGAGAAAGGCGCTTAAAGCTCGACGTAGCAAGTGAGGCCAATGCGCTCTCTCCCCCACTCGCCTATAAAACGCCGCACTTCCTCCGCGGCTTTAGCCGCGAAAGCGCGGGAAGCGCAGGACTGGACGACGGCCTCACTAGAGAAGCAGCTCTGCCACCGGCGCTTGGGACTAATGACCTCCGGCCGCTGCCGTCGGGCGACACGGTTTCAACGTCCTTGCCGCGAGGCCTCCAACCCCCCGGCGTCCTCAGGCGTAATACTCTGATAGTCGTGGGAGTAAGGCTCAGCCGAACTTAAACTTTCTGGCACTATCGCGTGCGCACAGTTTTAAGGGATGAGTCAGGGTAGGACGTGAGAGAGAAAGAGGTAATAATTCTGGGGGAATCCGCGCTTGAAAGATCGCGGACACTCTCGGGGGTGTTCGCGATTGGAGGCCAGGCGGTGCACTGACTGCTCTCTCCGCGGAGTAGTTCCTTGCTCTCTTTCTCTCTCTCTTTCTCTTGCCTACTCCCCGTTGCTCTCCCTTACGCGGCTTTCTCCACCCTCTCTCCTCCTCACTCTCGCTCTCTCCCTTGCTCTCAGCGCTATCGGGCGTTCGACCGAGCGGTGTTCCAGCGTCGACGCCGTCGCCGCCGTAAGTACGCCCGAGCTGCGCTGACGCGGGCGCATGCGCCCGGCCGCCACCCTCGCCGCTCTCGCTCGCGCCCGTACACCGGAGGATACGCTGCTGGCCTCCCTCCGTCGGCCAGGCCCGCACACCCAGCCAGCGCGCTCGTGCACCGACTCGGAGCTTTGCTCTGTGTGAGGGTGGGCGCGCGCTCAACCCTCCGCCAGCGCCGTCGCCGACGCAAGCTTCATCCCCCAAATCGGGCTGCGCTCGCCGGCGCGACTCCCCTCCCTCTCTCTCATTCTGCAACCCCCAGCAGCCATCCGAATCCCCCGGCGCTCCGTCAACCCCCTCAGCCGCTCTTCTCCCGCGTGGCCTCTCTCCTTCTTCCTCCGCGCCCCCACCACGGCGCAACTCTCGCGATATTCTGGTCTCGCTCAGGTTCGCGTCCTGTTGCGAAAAGGGGAGGCCGATGACACCAACACCCTAACGCGTGGGATTCGCCGGTAGCTACACTGCCCCTATCTGTGCGCGTGTGTGTCTGTGTACGTCGGTGAGGGTCCGGTATACAGGGGAAGCCCTCGGACTTCTCTGTCTTCTGCGAAAGCTTGGATCCTGCCGCCCCGGCTAAGCTGTAAGAGTGTGCGTGGGCGTCGGGATGGAGAAATTCAGCGGCGCAACTATACCTCCTTGCTCTCTATCTATCTCGCGCCGGCTTCTCGCTCTTTAACTGCGCGATGCCTGCGGGATGAGTCGATTAACCCGCTTCTGCCGGTGCTTCGTCTTATCGAACTTTTTCGAAGTAACTCGTGCTCGAAGCAGCCACGGCCCTGCTGCCGGGCAAAGGATAGAGCTTGTACTTCGAGACTACGTGAAATTTCGCTAAGATTGTAGTGGCATTGGAAAAATTGGTAGGAAAAACGCTCGGAGAATTCGAGATTCTTTTTTTCAACGCGAAACGTTGGAAATTTATTGACGTTAGATTCAACTGATGGGTTGGATGTGAAATGTGTTTGGAAAGTATGATCTTTTCTCTGTGTGTGCGTGTACGAATGTTACTGTACAAATAAAACAGTTTGTTATTGAAATTTTCGATTTGCTACGGTAAACTTTCTGAAAGGGTCGGGTGGAGAGTAACAAAAAAACCAAGTGGTTCTTTGCAATTTAAATATTAAAATGCATTAAATTTATTTAACAGCCGTATACGTAGTTTTACATTTAGTATTTTCCACATGAAATAATAATGTAATGCTTATGTACATAACGGAAATGCGTGATGCACTTACCTAAATACTTTATCAAGCGAATAAAATTAGATTATACCTAAATAATAGAATTACATTTCTATGTAACTAGTTATATTCTTTACTTAATGTATACATTCATAAAACTATGCTTCCACGACGTTTAACTTTAATTTAAACTGTTTGTTGATTCGTGTTTAATTATTCAAAGTACTTTTGTGAATGTTAATAAAAGCTAACTAGCTTCATAACAATAAAGCTCAATAAATATTCTATAGAATATTTTAAATTATTTATTATTCTACCCACAACAAAAAATTAAAAAACAAATCTAAAAACAATCTCCTTAGTGTCCTCAGTCAGCCAAATCCCTCGTAAATATAGATCGCAAATTAAGCCTCAAATAACGAGAAGATCCAAGTCGTTCTTTAACGTCTCGTTACCGTCACTTAAACACACAGCTCCGCCGCTCTTGCGAGTCACGCACAGCGTTCGATCATTCGCCAGATCCGTGACCTAATTCCATCGAGACGAGGATGAGCGCTGAATGTGCTTTCATCAAGACCCGAGTGGATCCCTCAAAGATTCATTTGCGAACCTCGTCGCTTGGTTTTCGCACCGGACGATCTAGAGAGCTGCTCTGGCCTGCTGGATACAAGCGAAAAAAATAAAAATACAGAAATGGCGACTTTGCTTCTATTGATTCTACCGAGAGAGAGAGACTATTTTCAGTCGCGAGTACTAACGCTACGGTAGATTTGTTACACGAGAAAAATGTCTTTTTTTTCCTATTTTCCGCATACAAAGGCGAGGAATACGTCAGTGCTGAGAATAAAACTTGATTAACCGAGATGGAGCGTTATTTTTAAATGGTCATAAAGTTCATAAATGTCGATAAAAAAAATGTATGAAAAAGCTGTATATTTTTTCATCCAAATAATTGAGCTTGTTTTAAAATTGTTTCAACAGCGACCCCAGAATTATTTGTTTGCAGACAATCAAGATTTTATCCAAACGACAATTTATATCATATCACTTTAATAGGCTTAGAGAGCTGATAAATAAGAAAAATGATGAATTACAGTTAAGAAATACCGCGCGCGCACACACCCACCAACATGAAATCAATACCCATCAAGCATGAATGACATACGAGAATAATCTGACACTTAACACGTCTAATATTCATAACTCCGTGTCTAAGCAACCTTTTTTTTCTTTTCAGCGCAATAAAAATTGCAAGTCATCATTGGTTCATCAACCGTCGTCGTCACAACAGACCCGCGTGCACGTATACACCACACTGTGTCTCACCTATAGATCTACCAGAGCTGTATATATACCTGCCAAGCCTTCTGTACATCGAGCTTATGCACTGCTAGAGCCGACGAATTTTCCCGAATCCCTGTAAGCTAGTGACGCTGCAGTCCTTTACGCAACGCGTCGAATCGCGCCTAGTCATCTCTGCCCCTGGCCTTTCTCTAAAGCTCACCTGGCGCGGTTCGATTATGTCAGAGCTGGTTAGCGCTGCGTTTGTTTATCTGATCTCGTTTTATAACGAGACGGCTAGCCGGACGGTGGTCGGCTACCGTTGCGAGAGAGGGAGCGAACGAGAAGACCCCGAGGGTGCGAACTGCCGAAGAGGGGAGAGGGAAAAGGAGCGAAATTCTTTCTGCTCTCGCGTGGGTATGGAGCGCAGATAGGAGAGAGAGAGAGAGAGAGAACGGTCTCGCGGCCCTGTCGCCTCGGGCGAGGACTTCTCTTCTTCTGCGGCGAGCGCAGCCCTCTCATATCTTCTTTCCTCCCTCCCCCTCCTCTTCCTTCTCGTTGTTTGCTCGTTCGTGTTGTAACAACAGGGAGTAGCGGCTATCGTAAGCTAGCAGCGGCGGTATACCCGGTTATCGCACATACAGCCCCGCCGCCGCGTTGGCGGAATTCTCGCTTCGCCGGACCGGCGCCCGATGACCATCGTCCGATGATTCGAAGGGTCGCAAGAGAAAGAGAGAGAGAGGCGTACTCGCTTGGTAGGGCGCGCTCATTTGGCGGCGAAACGAAGTCGGGCGCACCGAGCCGACGAATCGATGATGCTGCGCACCGCTGATCTTCCGAGGCTCTCCAGCGAGATTGGACACTCTGTGTCTCGCTACAACTATTCGTCTGGAATCGTCTGGATTATCGTGCCATGCAGGGGTTGTTGATGCTTCTATATTTTGTTGCATTCGTGGCGTGTCACATTGGGAGTTTTCCGATCGACCTTGCGTTCTCGACCCAAGGTTATTCGATATATTTTTTTAGAAAGGATTGACGTATCCTTTATAATCGCGATATTGAGAAAGACCTTGGGAATCGAGTCTACTATTGAAAACAATTGACCTTGTTGCGCAGGTTACAGGTCGGAGAGAAACCGCGCAGCTTTATTCGTCACTTGCGCACTCGCACGCAGACACGCGGTTCGGAGAATAAATGGACAGGGCGTGAATCACGCGGCAATTAGAATCGGTGCAGTTCCTCGGGCCTCGTCAGCGCTGATTCTTACAAGAGACCGACGCGAAGCCTCGCGCACTTCTCCAACCTTTTTCCACTCGCACCTTTTTTCTTCAGCGGATCTGGTAACAAAAGAAGCGAAGGGAGCTGAATGCTGGTGTGGGAAGCGGAAAATCGAACGACCTGAGAGATGTGGCTTGGAAACGTGACGAATAGAAAGATAAGGCCTTAGGAGGGAATAAGGCACTCCAGTCTATGAGATCGAAAATGAATCATTTTTTGAGGAAGCCGGCTGATTTTACTTTCTTTAGCGACGGGATATTCCGAGATTTTCTTCTTTTTTTTTAATAGCAGAAAAAGGTTTGGACGTCAAGAGTGAGATTAATGTTTCTTTGTGCAAGTAACAATTTTTAGTTCTTTACGCTTATCCTAGGAAATTTTATGTCAGGCCGGCAAACGTTTGCGCTGCGCCGTTGGATTAACTTGTGCTACTTTGTTCGGCTGGCATTAGTCATGACACAAGCGAGAATATAAAGCGTTACATTTACATTACAAAGGTATTTTATATTAATTCGAGGACATTGAAAGCATTTACAATTCTTTGTGAGCTTTGTTATTTATTTCAGGGTAATCAAATAGAAGAGAGAAGTTGTTATTCGAAACTGTTGAACAAAGTTATACGAAAACAGATGCAAAAGAATAGGGTAAGAATACTAGGGATAGGGGGTGGGGGAGGCAAGAATATTTAGCAGACAGACAGTCATGCACTCGCTGAGTTGTCTCTACCCGGCTCATCCGAAATCCAGAATCCGGAAGATCCGTAAGGAAATTTCATATTGCAGGAAGTCATAAATCTCAACTGGCGGATAATAAAAGCGGCAAAGAACGGGAAATAGAAGCGTCGGGGGAAAAATCGAGAAGGAGGAGTAAGGGCAAATGTAAGGCACGTAAGGGGAGGCTACATGTACAGGGCGATAGGAGGGGGGCAAAGAAAAGAGGTGCAGCACAAGCAATGGGCGAGAAAGACTAAGGTGGCGAGATGGAGAAAATACGAAACGGCTCAAAGAACGGACGGGGGGTGTGGGCAGATGTACGTAACAAGGTTCGCGCGCGAGATATCCGCGAAGAAGGACTCGCTGGTGGAAGGATGAATAATAACGTTTGAAATTCGAGACGCGGAATAAAGCGATGTCGTGAAAAAACGGGAGGGAGGCAAACGCGCACACACACTTGCAGAGACATGCACACACACACACATGCTAGACTTGGGCTGATGGGAGAAGAGCTTCTGCTGCGTATAGAAGAACTGCGTGTTCGATGAAATGGAATATCTAATAAGGGGCGAATATGCAGTCGGAAGCGAAGAGCGAATGGATTTTTGCGACTGTGTATGGGAGGGCTGTTCATCTATATAGGTACGATTCTCTCTCAAGTGGGTGTGTGTACGTGTGTGAGCGGATGTGAAGAGGGAGATGCGAACTTTATGCGAGCGAATGTGGGTCGTGATATAAGCTTACACGATGGAAATGTTGGAACAGCGCTGTTATATTCGCTTCGAATTCAGCGAATTCGATAATAATTAAAAGAAGCTATAGTCGTGCCTCCGCGATATTATATTCCGATGCGCGATTTCTTTGCAATAGCTGTTTCTTTTTTATTTTGGTAAAAAATTCTTGCAACCGGAGAACAAAGTGTGCACAATAAAATGGACGAATGAAAACAAAGTTTTAATAATGATTAATTTGAAAATGCAGTACGATAAAAGAGAAAACAATTTATATATCTCGTGCAACATTGACATTTTCCTACCTCGTTGTATGTACCTCCATCTAAAAAGATTCAAAAGCTAGGCCCCTTTCCACCCTTTTCTCTTTCCCACTAGCGGACGTTCTCAGCGAAGCTTCGCGATATCTCGGGGAAAATCTTTCTACGTCGCTCGGCCGCGACGTTTCTGTATATACTCACATCTACCCTCTCTTTCTCTCTCTCTCTCTCGCAGGCTTTCGCATTTTTTCCTCTCCATTTTTACCTCTATCCGTCTCGATGTTATCCTCTTCTTTTTTTCCTCCTCTCCACTCACCCTTCCACCTCCTCTGATGTCACTTCCGATCCTTCGATATCGAAAGACGGGGGAGGGCTTTACAGCACAAAGAAGAGGCGACTTTCAGTCCTTCCCAACCTTTACTTCCTTCTCTCGGCTACCCCGGCCCAAGCGCACGGCTGAGTGCTTTAATCCAAAGGCATAAGTAAATTGTGTTCGAATAATTATTCCCGATCTATACTCTTTGAACTGTCTACCACTACTCCCTTTCTCCTCCCTTCTCGTTCGATTCACTCGACGTTTGGAGTACTGCAATGGCGTCTTGCAAATACGTACGCACCTCGTTTCTTTTTTTCCCCGTATTTAACGAAATGACGTTGCACCGATGTATCAACTAAATTCCAACTAACCAGACAAGGCGTCAAACGAAAAACTCTTCGATAACATTTGAAATTCCGAGTTGGTGTTATGGTAAGCAAGTCGCAAACATCCTCTCGCTCACGACCAATCAGTTTCCCTGTTTCCTTCTCGTTCGGCGCGGCGCAGCCCCCATATATCTAAAACGTTACGTTTCGCGGGGGGAGGCGACAGGAGGTCTCGCTTCTTGCATACGAAATTTCCGGGATTCCTCGTGTGATCTCTCAATTCGAGGCCCTCTTTCTCTCGCGCTTACGTTTTAGGTCCACGTAAGCAAGAGCCAGAGCTCTCGAATTAACCCACTTGCCGCGGCAGCTCGCATTAATCTCTTTCTCTCTCTTTCTGGCTGGAATTACACTACGAAAGTCGGCGAGACACTCGTGCCGAGTAAAAAAAAAAAAGAAGAAAAGTGTCAACCTACGGGCTTCCTCATTCCGTGCTCCTCTATACTCCTCGCGAGGAGGCGCGAACGGATCCTCGAAAGCGGACTCGTGACAATCAGCGTCGTATAGTCTCGCCGCGTTATCTCACTCTCGCTCTCGTAAGGAGAAGGGAAAAAGGCTGAGCGACGAAAAAAAAAATAAATGTCTCGAACGCTCAAGCGACTAAGATGGATGGCTTCTGGAGAAAAGAAGGTACGTATGTGCGTGCGGAACTTGCGGACACGAGATGCAACGAGGCGAATTAAGGGAACCCTAGGAACGTACGATACCCTCGGCCTCCGGAATGTGTTTCTGTGTTTCTGGGCTTGGTTTTCTTATTGGACTGCTATCTATCGCGAATTTAGCCTTACTAATGAAATTTTTGGGGTATTTTTCGGTCAATCGTCTCGTGCATCTTTATCTGTTGGGCAATAATTATACGGACAGCTTTTACAGAAACTAGGGGATGCTCCTATCTAAGCTCCCCTGTAGACTAATTTGTTTTTTTTTTAATTTATAGACTGGGAAAGGAAGGAAAAAGGAATACAGGCCCGCAGCATACATCAGGATCGTTTGTCAAAACCCCATCCGGGACTACTTAAAACACCTGAGCTGCGATCGAAAAAAAAATGCAAAACAAACAAGAGCGGATCGCACCCGCAGCCGTCTAAGCCTCTCGGCGAACAAGTAAATAAACATCGAGAGAGAGGAGCGAACGAAACGAGCGCGAAAGAGAAAAGGGCCGCGACAGCTCGGAGGAGAGAGCAAAGTCGGCAGAGAAGATCAAAAAGATCGAAGGCTCGCGTGGAGAGGGAGACAGCGAAGGAGCGAAAAGTCGGTTTATTTGCGCTCGAAAAAGACGGGGCCCACGTCGTCTAGGGCCTGTCCCTCTCGGATCCTATCGCTCGCGCGCCCCCCTGTTCCTCTCTCTCGGCCAAAGAAAAAGCACAAAGCCGGGACGCGTCGTACGTCTTATCCACGCGCGTCTCTTCCGCTAACGAGCCGCAACTCGTGCGCCGCGCTCTCTCTTTCTCTCTCTCTCTCTCTCTCTCTCTCTCTCTCTCTCTCTTTCTCTCTCGCACATATTTCGTCGGTCGGCGAAGGCCTGTTAGCCCGCATCTTCGAAAGCCACCGCATGAACGACGTGTGAGACTAAAAAACGAAAGGCGAAAAAAAATAAAGGAAGAGAAGATGCAAAGACGCAAAGGGGAACCTCTCTCTCTCTTTCTCGAGTAAGATAATACAATTAAAGATTCGAGCGTCGCAAGATTGTCCCCTGGGCTATAGGGGAACACGCTTCCTCGGCTCTTCTCTCCTTTCCTTAATTCGACTGCGAGCTGACTGGCGAGAGGCTCGCGAAACGGCTGACGGTATAATTTATTTAGGCCTGTCCACCTCGATACGCCTCCAACTCTCGAGATTCTCGCCGGAGAGAGATGTGCGTGCGCGTCCGATTGCTCCGTTTCGCGGACGGAATTTTTCGGAGGGATTAGACGTTTGATTTTAGAAAGGAGAATTTGCGAAAATGATTTTGTTTCGAGAGTTGGAGCTATGTTGATGTGCTGTTGTTTTTTTCCCGTACTCAAGAGTGGGAATTACATTTTGTTAAAATGCGGAAAAATATTTGATAAAAAGCTGGAAAAAGAGGGAGGAGGGCTTGGTTTTTTCGGTATGCCGGGATCGCGGAAAATGCGTGCAGAGTCGAATGATATGTAGATTTTAATATCTTTATTTGATAAAAACTCCATTTATTCCGGCTGTGTGCAGGTACATGTATAATTAAACATTCCAGCATCGTCGTGTCGGCAAACGTTGCTGCTGAAAATGCATTTCAAATCGCAGTAGAGCCTTTGAAAGTTATTGCACGGCTTGCTCTCGGCCACTGTAACCAGATAAGCAGTGCTGCTTTATTTATACATTTGTACAAATGTTATTTTCCAAATGCGCCCTGTGCGCATTTTTTTTTCTTTTATTTTTTTCACATATTTTTCACGATTATTTTTGGATTAAATCGAATTTTGGCCGATTTTTCTTCTGCTTTTGGTTCGCTTTTACAAATTTATTCGTGCAAATATCGTGCAAATTCGAAAGTTTATGTTAATTTCAAGGCTCGAACTTATAATTCGGCCGTATTTTATTTGTCGCTTAATTATTTGAACGTTGAAATGACCGTGTGTGCAAAAAAATTATCGAGTGTTTCAAACTTACTCTGAATTGTCAATACTATAAAAATAACGTAGAGGAAGAACCACAAGATTTTCATTTTAATCTATGGACAAATTTTTCGTCTTTGAGCTTACAAAAGTTTTTTCAATTAGTCGATATCTGCAATGTACATTAAAATACAATAATAAACAATCCATTACAAACTAACAGCAATTTAATTTCGAAGAAGAAAAAAAGCAGTTGCGAAGTGTATCTACATTTAAAATGATCATTTGATCAAGATTATCCCGACGCGCGCTTATCACCTTAACGCGGCAGCGATCCCGCATTTAAACCGCGCCATCAGAACGAAAATTCGTCACGGTCGAAAAACACATTAGCGAAAACACCGGGGCGACAATAAGGCAGGAAATGGATGAGAATGGTGGTAGAAGGTCTTGGCGATAAGAAGCAAGCTCCGCTCGCGTTTGCTTCTATATCTGACGATTAGATCGTCGAGCCTGTCTTTCTCTCTTTCTCCGTCTTTCTTAGAATGAATTTATTCCCAAGCCTTGAGTTGTCAGTGACAACAAGGTTAAAGCTGCTTACATCAAGATGGAATGGAAAGATCCTTGCAGGTATAATTTGCTGCTTATCTCTCTCCTCCCCGAATTTTCAGAGCTGACAAGCTCTCCCTCAAATTATATACAAACCCATCCCTTTCTCTCTTTCTCCGTTTCTCTCTCTTGCTCGACCAAAAACGATTCCCAAGTCATTGATCTATTTGCTTATGCATGGAAAAGAAATAATTAAAAGATTAGCGAGCAATCCGTAATTCGCTATCAGGGAGTTTGCCATCCCCTGGACTTTTCAGCGTTGACCGACTCCTCGTTAATTCCACCTCCACCTCCTCCGCGGACATTACGCAAATACGGGCTAATTAAAAAGCGACAGCGGAACCTGGGCCGAGCGCAACTTTCGGCTCCGGGAAATTCCTCGTCCGGTTGGTGCAGTGATCTCTCTCTCTCCCTCTCTCTTAAATATTTATGAAAAACGGTGGGGGGAGGCAGCCCCGGGGCCGAGGGATTATAAATTGAATATTTAAGAATAATGCGAACTGTTTGTATATTTATGGGTCTGTAAGCAGAGTGAGAGTGAGAGAGAGAGAGAGAGAGAGAGAGGAGCTCGGGATGGCCAGGGTCGCGTGTATATATAGCGATGGATTAATTACGGCAAGGTGAAAAACTTGAGCGACAACGAGCTAGCCGAGGCCCTCGAGCAGCTCTGAATGGAGGGAGAAGTGGAGAGATGCGCGACGACGGAATTAATTCGTTTCGCGACTTCGCGAGGATTTTAACCCCCCTTTCCCCCGTCCGACTCTTTCTCGCTCTCTTTCGCTCTTTTCGTCATCCCGCAGCCGCGTATCTTGCTCTCTCGGTCGCCTCGGCTCTGCATCGCTCGGGCTTTATATTGTTGTTGTTTTCGCGATTATCTGCGAATAAATTGAAATTTTAAATTAAATTTTCATCGCGCGCAATCCCTCCGCCGCTCGATTCTTCCATGCCCGCGCGCCCTTTTTCTTTTCGTTCTCGCTTTCTTCATAAATCATCCCGCCAAATTTTATCATACACACGACGGACTCGAAAACCTTTTATTTCTTACGTTTATATTCGAGTAAATTAAATTTTCGCATAAACCGTTCGTTTTTATACCAATACACCATGCCGAGTATTCGTTGCAATTAAAAATGTCCTCACTATTTTTAAACCAGACCCGATACGCATCCCCTACAATGTCTATTTGATTACAGCCTTTTCGCTGGGAGAAATTAAGCCTCTCGCCAATCGAAGCGCGCGCAAGGATAAACCAAAGAGTCTGTGCCGGAAGGCGTCGTCGCTCGCACCTCCGTCAGCCTTCGATCTTTCCGTTATTTATCCCCCGACCGAGCGTTAGCCGGGCTTATCGCAAATATTTGCGAGAGCCCACGGAGCCTGCGGAGACTGCGTCGGGCGGAAGATACGTTTGCTCTCGCGTACACGTGCCGACGTCGCGGCGAGACAGAAAGAGAGACGAAAGGGTCTTCAGGAGGGACGAACGCTCGGTATAAGGGAGGAGAAACGAAAAAGGAAGAGAGAGAGGGAGAGGCGGTTTCTCGCGCTCTGAATGCCAAGTGTGCCGATCGGGGAAAAAGTGAATTTGCGTATCGCTTCTTCCCTCGTGCTCTGTTTCTTTCTTTTCCTTCGCGAGCGAGCTTTTTCTTCTTTTTTTTTGCTTTGCCACACCGAGCTTGACGAAGGAGACGCGCTGTATGCCGCTCGTACGCGACTGGAAAATTAAGCAGCCGCGGATACGCGCGTCGTGCTTGAGCTGTTCTTTTAACCGAACGATGAGTTATAGAGCTCGTTTAAAAGTCGCGGCAATTAAATTTTTGCCCCACTCTCCTTCTTTGCCGTATTTAACAACCTTTATATTCGTCTTTTTATACCCAGCTCTTTCGTTAAAACCGGACCTTTTTTTTTAAAAAAATAAATTTTATACCCGTGAGTTACATTTACAGCACACACACTTCGCAACTTGGTAAATCACAAAAGCATATAAATTTATCGATCAGTCTAAATTTACCCACCTCCAGAGTTAACGCTCTCTTCGCGTATACCAGTCGTATTGCCCCTTCAAACCGAATGATTAGCCTACCTCCAAATCGTCGAGCTCTACTCGAGACTCACACTTGTATCCTCTAAGATGCGCCAACACGATGCGACTGGACACTGCCCAGCGAGTGACAGCCGGAGTCGCGTCTCCGAGCGCGCACTTTACTCTCCGAGAGCCCCCGAACGTTCTGGAGCCGACTACTGTCATCATTTGTCATCTTTCTTCTACCTATCATTCTCTCGCCACTACTTGTCCCTATCATGAAGTCGCTAATCTTTCTTCTGCGCATCCACTTCTCTCCTTCCTTTCAACGCCCAATCAAATCACACTCACCAGCCGGAGCTTTTTGTCCCGGCCAGTATAAACAAATTATTTTTCATTTTGCCGCTTTGGCAATTCGCTTCCCGCTTCTTCTTTATTGCACCTCTCACAAACGTCGTTCCGTTAACCAAAGCACTGGCTCATTAGTTCTTTAGAAACTCGCTTTTAAAAAAAAAAAATTGAATAGCGTCATCCTAAAGCTCCCGATACCCAACTGAAATAGCTCTATAACCAGCTTGTATATCCATATCGATATCGGGGCGCGTATACCAACGGGCCTCTCAACAATCATAAAACCATCGAAACAAGCTATCCGCCTAATCGCGCACGTGCGCCCTCATAAATAAATCGCGAACGGCGCGCTTCTTTTTCCCCTCCCTGCCCACGGTACATGGCGCTGTTTTCTTTCTTTTCCCCTTCTCTCAACGCCGAGAGAGGAGAACAGCCTCGAATCTCTCCGCCCTTTCGAGGCGCGTAGACGCCGCGAATACGAAATAGGAGCGTGGCTGACGCGAAAATGGCAAGCTCGGCAACGAGTGCGAGGAAACTACAGGGAGTACGGGGTCTGGCAACGACAATTCTCGCTTTGTCTCGGCCTTCCCCTATTGACGACGCCGGCGCGTGCGAGTTCCGTGGTTTTCGACGCAATTAAACGACCTCGACGGAATCTTCGGAAATACAATTACGTTTCGTTAAGAGTTCCATCTTGGATTTAGTTCGTTATCCGTTTTATCGGCATTGTCCTTTTCCCGGCATTTGTTTACGCGACTGACATCCTTTCCCTACGACAAGCACTAAGCTCTCTCTTTCTCCTAAATAAGCTACAACCTTTCCCCCATAAGTCCTGAGGCAAATCGGTACCCGCAACGCGCAAAAAATATTTACCAAACACGCGGGAGTGGAGAGAGAGAAAAATAAGCTGGAACAACAAAAAAAAAAAGAGAAGGTTAGCTAGTGTAGGAGGGTTAAGCAGAGCCTCGTTCGATGGCGAGGCTCGGAAAAGAAGAGATAGCGCGGAAAAGGGTACGCGGCATGGGGAAAACGCTGGCACATGCATTATTCAGCTGGTGAAAGAGAGAGAGAGGGTGCAGAGGGCTGCTCGCACGCACGACGGCCTGTACACGGTCGCGCGTCTTGCGAGAGCGTGCCGCGCCTTTATTGGCTCTCTCTCTCTCTCTCTCTCTAGAGCGCGAGGGAGGCCTGAAATAAGGTTTTCACGTGCGCCCCGCGACAAACTATTGCCGTTCCACAGCCACCTTTGATTCACGCGACCACTCGCGCGTGATGCATAAACGAAATTTTGGGATGAAAGAATTGATGTGGCTGTACATGGAAGTGTAAGATTGTTGGGAATTTTCGGTGATTGGAGTACCTCGTGGGAGGGTATGAATATTTTCTTTTTGGGTATTGGACTTGTTCGTTTAATAAAATAATAAATGCGCAGATAACACACCGTATTGTTGTAACTTAATCCTAAAGACTGAAAAGCTAAAGGCGGAGTTGAGAAATCAGATTGACCCTCTTGGCGAAATGTAAAAAGAATTTTCCGGGGTCGCCGCAGAAATCGTGAAGCCCTGCAACTAAGCAAACAGCCAAAAGGGGGAAGTGGATGGGGCCGGGGTAGCTAAACACACGAAGAGAGAGAGAGAGCCGGTCGTAGAAAAACGCCAAAACAGAGCGTCAGAAAAGCTCGAGAGCGAGGACAATGGAGTGGCTAAAGTCGACAGAATCGCTAGGGTAGCCACGGGAAAGAGCCGCGGGGGCAGGGAAGGCCGCGGCACAATTGTACGTGCGGGCTCTGCCGAGAGAGAGAGAGAGAGAGAGAGGAAAAGTCAAAGGAGCGCGCACTCCCTACACCGCGTGTACACAGAAGCTTGAAAAAAAAGGAAAAGAGCGAAGAAGAGAAAAGGGGTAGGACGCGCGTGCGTCCCCTCGCTGTTTGCTCCGGTAATTTCTGCGCGGTTCTTTTTTGTTTCGAGCTCTCTCTTTTTCTCTCTCTCTCTCTCTCTCTCTCTCTCTCTCTCGCGAGAGAGAGAGAGAGTGAGAGGAAACGAGGGGAAAGAACCTGCCGCGGAGCTACAGATGCATTTTTCACGAGACTGTCTGCCCTCTCCCCCCTATATACCTGTGTACGCGCGCTACTATGCAGATGCGGCTATCCATTTTTCAAGGCCGACTCTCTGTGGTTGGAGGCATGGAGAGAGAGAGAGGGCCACAGCCGACGACGTTGGAGTATTAACATTTATGGGGTTATCGCTTTTTTCTGCGCACTCACCATCTCTCCCTCTCTCAAGTTCGTTTGCTCCTTGGCACCGAGGGTTGTGATTTCGCAAAGGGTCTCTGCTGCCTACTTCAGACCTCGAGGACTCACCTGCGTTTATGGGGTGGGACGGGGAGCAAACCGCTGGGCTTGGTAGTTTATGAAGTGCTTACTCTCGGCGGGTACACTCACCTGTAACAGATAAGAAAAAGCGGGGGGGGGGCCGCAATTAATTTTTATTTCTTTGATGTCAGGAGAGCGGGATTTTATGCTTGGAGAATAATAATTAAGGGTGTGTACACGCGCAAAGAGCCTCGCAATTTTGTAATTATAAACACGTTTTTCTCTGTTGCTTTTTACTTTTATTTTTCTTTTTTCAATCGTCCTCTCCCGGCAAATGTTTGCACTCTCGAACGGAGTGTGTTTTCAAAAATCATATTCCCGACAGCGTAATAAGCGGAACAAAAACTCAAATCAACGCTCGTTACGGTAAATATATCAAGGAGAGGGGGGAGGCAATTTCGATTAAGACCGAACAAAAGAGCGGCTATTAAAGCACGTGTTCAGCGCAGTCCCCACGACGAGAGAGAAACGGAGAGAGCAAAAGAAGACGCGACTCTCGGAAAATCACACATCCAGCCGAAAGCTTTACAGCTCTCGGCGCGATATAAGCGAGCTTGCGCGCAGTCTGGCGCTTATTTTAAGGCCCGTTTTTCATCGGGAGGAGGGCTACTGTTCGCTGCCACGATTCGCGCACGTGCCCCACCCATGCGTCGTCGGACGCGACGGTCTTGTTTCGTCTGGCGCGCCCGAATATTAGCAGATGTCTCGCGTGTGCCTCTCCCCCCCCCTCCCCGCCTCGCACACGTAGCAATACGTATTTCCGCGCGGGCGTCGCGACGTGCCGACAAGTGCCTCCGCAATATGCGTCCCTTCCGACGACTTGACAAATTTACGGTCGCGCTTCCTTCCTTACTATAAGCCCGCAGCCCCTTCTTTTTTTATATCTTTTAAAATATTTATCTGGCAATTTTAAGGGGCGCGCACTGCTTGGGTAATACCCGAATTTACATTTTCAGGATCCGTGATATTTTTAATTTCTCTATACCGATACTCGGCCTTGGCCTTTCCACGACGCGTCTTTTTTTTATTCAGCGAAACCGTCCGTCGGTTAATTTAGCGAGGATGAATAATCGCGCTTTATGCTCGGAGGGAAAATTTTTTCGCAATATCGCTCGGCGCGTATTAAAGGGCACGGAGCCTCTTTCACCCCGGAATTTATGAGTCAATTTAGCGAGGCTTACAATAACTCGGTAATAACCCACAAGAGAAAGAGAGAGAAAGCAGGAGAGGGAGAGAGCCTAGGCTTTTCATGCATCATAAGCGTACGAGACACGAGTCTCCGGCGCACTCTTCTCCCGTTACCAGGCAATTAAACGATCAAAAGCTCAGCAAAGCCCCGCCAGCCAACGAGTCCTCCTCTTTATTTTTAATCAGAGCCATGCAAGTCGATCTTTAATGGCTTGGCCAAGAGCTTTGCGCGCCACGGCTATACCTGGCTTGGCCTACCTGCTTTACGCGCATCGAATTTACGGAAAGATGGCCCGATTAATTATAAGCGCCCACGTTGCCAATCCTTTGAGTGTCTATATATATATATATATATATATATATATA